>JARBEQ010235147.1:0-12146 GCA_030265355.1 Tritonia tetraquetra
GCCTTGCGGCCTACTCTTATCGATTTTCAACTGCCAAGGGTTCTTTAACGTGCGCAACGTACACACGGGACCTCCGATAGGACTATGTTCTTTGTTCCCACATACCAGAATAGGATCAGGGGAGTGGCATACAGGTTTTCACCGAGAAAGATACCCGACAGTATCGCTGCCAGGATTCGAACCCTGTAACTTTCGCCAGAAAGGCAATAACCGTACTTCGCGCCACTGCGACCCCTATGATATAGATGCCAGCATGGTTACTACCATAATATCGTTATTTAGGAGTCAGCGCGATATTAGGATATACCTCAAGATGATTGCGTTGCGCAATATAAGTGTACATTATTATTATTATTATCATTATTGTTATTGTTATTATTATTATGATTATTATTATTATATGCTGGGAATTCTACTTCAAAAACAGCTTTGTAATGTTCTTGGGAAAAAGCTTACTCCTATTGTTTTAGTTGTTCCAGGTGTAGAATTTATCACAAACTCTCATCTGGCGTTGGAGAAAACACTAACCTGGCACCGAGCAGCGTCCTGTCACCAAGATGCCACCTCCTGTTGTACCCAGAGCAGTAGAATCTTACAGTTTATTTATCAATAGCTGAGCGTGTACCCACAAGGGATACAGTAATTTGTTAATTTGCAATTTTTCGTTATTTCTTATCCAATTCCCTTTTACCATTACGGTGTAGGGTCAGAACAATGAGTCTGGATTTCTCTGGATCAAGATATTAAGCCAAGCAGGTGATCAACCCACTGCTCAGTGTATCGCTCATGGTGCCAGTTACGAGTTATGGACACAGTTGGCTGATCACCTGCTTGTCTGACATTCTCTGACGCAAAGCATTTTCGGCTTTATGTTCGGTCATGATTGGTAGTTGGGGTGCTTGCATTTATGGCGGCTACATTGTGTGCCTTTCATGATTGAACAGTATTGGACGGTATTGACGGGGATCGATCAAACAAACAAACAAACCACTTTATGTTATGGAAAACGAGGCACCCTATAAGGCTCCTAATGTCTTACTATATGATATACTTCGTTTCAAATTCTAATGAAGAAAGATTTATTCTTGATCATTCAAAAATTGTAAGGATGTTCTCCTATGATTCGCATTAAATCTACAAGTTCAATCACAAGGTGGTCTGTTTTAACAATAAATGCCGGATACATTGTAACCTCACGCCTTATGAGGCAAAATCTGCTCAGTTTTCTTATAGCTGAGGGGTTTACTACCAAGGCAACAGTAAATATTGTTATGGCCAAAACTTGGGCAACACCTAAAAAATGTGACGTTCATTGTGCCATTCAAGGTTCGGGGTACTGTGGGCTGATCGCCTACTTGCCTTATCTACCTGATCCAAAGTTTCTCCAGCTCTATGTTCAGCAATGCTGGATACGGAGCTGGCCACGACACTCCTTGGGGTATAATGCGGTTTGGATAACAAAACAACAAAACACTGTAACCTTAAACCTTTGGATAAACGATAAAACACACGTCTACACCGTGCGGACGATTTATTGAATCTGGGTTTGTCCCAGCTTTGGTTAAGTTTCTTTTTTTTTGCTAATGCTTTGAAATCTGTCAAATAAGACGTATAAGCTCCTTTGCTTGTCCTTAGCAATTAATGGCTTCTTGCCTCAAATCCATACGGAGTTCTGCACGCAATACATACAAATGCGTGTAATTAAAAAGGTTAGGGAAATTGCACATGCATTGATAAAAAATATATATTCCAGGAGAGGAAACCAGATTGTCACTATACCTTACCGGGGTTCTGCCTCTTTACAGAGGTTGGGTGCCATGTCTTTCCCGGTCCATTGCGGCCTCATTGCATTCCGCCATCCTCATTCCAGTCGTTTCCTTGATGTTTTCTTTCCTTCTTCGTCTCCTTCCTCTTTTCCCTTCAATGTGTCTCTACAACACTGTCTTTTCCAAACTATTGTTTCCACTAGGGTGGAAAAATATGTTATTTTTCTTCTTTTTATTGTAGTAAGCAGTTCTTTTTCTTTTAATTAAATTGATGTAAAAAATCAGCGTTTGTTTTCTCGTCTGTCCAACTTATTTTTTTTCATTCTACGGCATGTCCACATTTCAAAGGCGTCTATCATATTTTCTGTTTGTGCGTTCAATGTCCATGTCTCACAGCCGTAGAGAAACATGGACCAGATAGAGCATTTTGTGCAATGAAACCTTGTATTGAAGGAAATGTTAGTGTTGGTTAGGATGCGTCTTAACTTTGAAGAGGAATTTTTGGCCAGCGATATTTTTCTTCGTATCTCTTTGTCTCATCTGGCATCCGTCGTTAGTAATTGTCCAAGATGTGCAGAATGTTCTACTTGTTCAATGAGTATACCATCTATTTTCATGTTGATCCCAGGGGGCCCCTAATGCCTTGTTATTGCCATTTGTTAAAAGGTTCTATTTTGATACTTGATTAATATCGACACATCTTTCGATCAGTCCTACCAAACACGCGGGAAACCCATCTTCTTGGGGATTTTGTAGTGTAAGGACAAAATTGGCATGGTTGAGTAAATGAGATGAAATATGAAAACCTTACATGATATTATTATATTGTGTGTGCAAATACGTGAGGATGAGAGTCATTTCTTTTCTTCTTCGCATGTCCCTATGCCTTTCCAATAATAACGGAGTAGATTATGTGTCTCTTGATTCTCATTGGTCTCGCCAAAACGTGATTGTTTCTGAGTCGAAGCACATCTATAATCTATTCTATAATCTATTCTATACTCTATTCTATAGTCACAGTGATACGAATAGGAAATGACTTTGTGCTTGTGAGGTACTTTTCTAGAAATGAGCTCTATGCGCCCAAGCCAAGAAGAGAGCGTCGAGAATAGAACTCTGTTCAAATAACCACACTTAACGTACGTGTGGACTGTGACCACTGGCAATAAATAAGTAAATGTTATCTCTGATGCTTGATATGACGGCCATGATGCCAATTACCAGTCGTGACAGAGTGATCGTAATTTCCTGTTCATTGATCAAGGCTATTTCTGGGCGCTTATGAATACTGCGTCTTCTTTCCGCATGTCTCTGTTAGACCACTCCCTTCTGAAGATGGGACCTAGCAGTTTTCAGCGATTTTCTTTCATTCTGTAACTGAAGAGTTTCACTCTGCAGCGTTGGTATGGGTCTTATTTTGTTATGTTTATTTACAAAGATTGGAATGGTCGTGGTTACTAAAATCATGGATTTGCTGTCAACAAGGCACAAAGTGACCAGTGTACAGTGGTCTGTGTGTGAGAGAGTGTTAGAAATTGAGTGTGATTGTCAGGGTATAAATATTACTAATGCGTAGAGTAATCCTCGCTTGTTTTGATTCTGTTATTACTTTTTTTTTTAATATACGAATGTGAACAACAATGGCACTCATCATCAGTTACATGAACGTCATCACTGTATAAGGTATTGCGCTTTACAGCATCCTAAATATTGCTTGCCATGATCTTGTGGTAAGCTGGAATTTGAGTAATGATATGAGCACGATTTGAACAAAATATTGTTTGGAGGGGGGGGGGGGGGGGTTAACCCAGAAAAAACAGATGTTGGACTTGTCCGCTACTCAGAACTCACATGGAGTAGTTTAGCTTGAAATTGCACTTTTTCAGCATTAAGCATGGTACCGTATTCAATCCCTTCAAAAGATAGTACATACAGTTATAATCGATCGGCACCAAAATAACTAATAGTCTGTCAGAAAATGATCCCTACCACTGCCCCCACTCGCACCCCCTTTCTCCCGGTCCCCTGTCCGGAAACACCAAATTCTTTCTTCGGCTCATTAACCTTATGTAAAAGCTAATACTCTGCTTACAGGAAGCAAAGACGGTCAGGGTGCGTTACCAAATTGATGGACGGAGTGACCGATATCTTGCATATCAATATTATAGTCCTCATTCCCTTCAATGCCACATTGGTCGCTTTAGAATGAGGTTTATTAAGAAGTCAAGTTGTGGGGGTTGTGGGGAGGGGCGTCTTGGAATAGCAGTACGCAGAAGGTCCTGGGTTCGAATCCCGGCAGTGGCGTGGGGATTTTTTTTTCCTTTGGACTTTATCGGATTCCATATATCAGAGATTGACTATAGACAGGTAATCTCTTCACATAAAGGACTGATCTTGAAATCCGCCGCTTGTGCGTGAGTTGTTTTTTTGTTCTCAACGTCACCGCCCATACTAAGTTATTTGACGACAACGAAAACCGACTGTTCAGGAGAAATTGATTGATCGTGCCTGTAGACGATTTTATGATACAGCGAACGAAACGTAAAGACCCTCGAAACCACCATCTCGTTATAAACCAATATAAATGGCGTTAAGACTCAACATACAGGGAGGAAAAAATGCAAAACAACAACTTTGGTCAGATTATTCGTGAGTTACTTTTCATTATTGCCTCAGCAGTAAGCGTTCTATCTGTGGCCGTCGGTCCGCATATGATGATTGCTGTGTGTATATTAAACACATCACGTCTCGAGAATAACAGTATACAACTACAGTAGACAAAGGACTGAAGGATTAGGCACCATTGACCAATGTCAGGCTACGTTAGATGACTCTAATTGAAAGGATCAGAAAAAGGCGAGGTATCACGCTCAAAGAACTGGGATACCAAAGGCTACAAGTCAATAAGTCATGTCTACTTTACGGATTTTCTGTTTTTGGCACTAGCTGCGAGGGATCTCGTCTGAGCGTGTGGGTGTTTGTTTGTATGAGTCTGTGTGCATGAAAGTTTGTGTGTGTGTGTGTGTGTGTGTGTGTGTGTGTGTGTACGCGTGTGTGTGTGTTGCATTGTGTGTAGGCGTGTTACGTTTCCAGCTAGCTCCAAGACATGAATCTACGGCAACTGCTCGTATTTTCATCAAAGAGAGAAAAATGTAGAAAACTTCCAATAAAGACAATAACAGGGATACCGAACGTAATATAATGAGTGAGGGAGAAAAAGAGTGGATTGATTTAGTTTGTTTCACTAAAATGTGCTTGGGTTCTACTCACGACAGTTTCGGAAATTTCCGATTTGACAGAAGGCAATAGCAAAGTATTTTTAATCAAACATTAGCAGACAAAGGAAACATCACTCTCCTCAGCTGACCTCGGTAAAATGCCTGAGGCGTGTATCTTATCAAGCATTGAACTATTCGCTCCATCAGTGAAACCTTGAACTATTCGCTCCATCTGTGAAACCTTGAACTATTCGCTACATCAGAGAAGTATTGAACTATTTGCTCCATCAGAGAAGAATTTGAACTATTCGCTCCATCTGTGAAAGCTTGAACTACTCGCTCCATCCGTGAAACCTTGAACTATTCGCTCAGTCTGTGAAACCTTGAACTATTCGCTCCATCAGAGAAGCATTGAATTATTTGCTCCATCAGAGAAGTATGGAACTATTCGCTCCATCAGAGAAGCATTGAACTATTCGCTCCATCTGTGAAAGCTTGAGTTTCGATTCTGATGCCCAAAGAGACAATATTTGTTTACCAAGGACAAGACATGATTCGAGGACATTGTCTTCAGTAGCTGGGCACTGATTAAACTACAGGGGATAGATACACCATCATCAACAAGGAAAACATGAGATTTGCCTGCCCAACGAAACGAGATTCTGCTTGGCAATGCATTGTATTAGCTTCATTGACATTGGTACCGCCCAACGAAACGAGATTCTGCTTGGCAATGCATTGTATTAGCTTCATTGACATTGGTACCGTCCTACTATAATCCTAGATAAACTTTGGAATAGTATTATGCGGAGATCAGCTTTGATGGTTGTAATGGTATTGTTTATGACTGTTTGCGCCGTGGATCATCATTGACCTGCGATTCTATAGCACGCGATAACAGCGCAAATTGTCCACCCACTTATGAAAGCAAATACTGATGACGTCATCGCACCTGTGGCATTCCGTGTTTGTTGTTATTCTCAAAGGCGATTGTGAACTTTGTCATAATTTGTTATGCCATGCGGAATTTTTATTGTTTTTCTTCGTGTCTCTCCTTGATAAAGATAAATACACAATGGCAGAGAATATCATAAACGAATTAGAAACTGCCAACTACAGTCTTTCATTCATGAATAGTTAACGCCTGTCCTCTGATGTGGAAATTTCTAATCGCACATTATAGTTCTTTGCCCTTCACGTATCCTCTCGCATTTGTGTTTCTCTGTTTCAGTGGCATAATCCTTGACTTGATTTTTAAAATCTTTATTTCCCCATTACCTTTCTTTCTCATGTGCCTGTCTTCTCTTTCCTTGCAACTTAAAAAATATAGAGAGGGTGGTAGATAGGCATGTAGACAGACGAAAAAACAGTATAGATGTAAAGGAAAGACAGATGTATAGATAGATACATAGTTACATAGACCGACAGATAGATAGATAGATAGATACGTATATAGCTATAGTTTTCTTTGAATTTCAAACAGGTCTAGGACTTCCCTATTGTGCACTCTAAATGGTAAGTAATTTTTTGTTAAACATTTACAGTGCTCAATACATATATATATAGATAGATAGATGGATAGACGGATAGATAGATAGATAGATATGTAGACAGATATATACACTGATAGACGGATAGATAGATAAGGAGATAGACAGATGGATAGGTAGATAGATAGACGGAAAGATAGATGGATAGACGGAAAGATAGATAGATAGACAGAGACACAGACAGATACATAGAGAGATAGATAGACCGATAGATAGATAGATAGTCAGATATATGGATAGACAGATAGATAGACAGATAGATATATAGACATATAGATGGATAGATAAATAGATAGATAGTTATACAGATAGATAGATAGATAGATAGATAGATAGATAGATAGACGGATAGATAGATAGATAGATGGATGGTTAGATAGACATAGAGATATAGATAGATAGATAGATATCTATATAGATAGACAAATAAATAGATAGATAGACAGATAGATATATAGATAGATAGATAGATAAATGGACAGATAGATAGACCGACAGATATGTAGATAGAGATGTATAGATAGACAGATAGACCGATATATAGATATATAGATAGACAGATATATAAATAGATAAATAGACATATTTATATAGAGAGAGAGACATATACATAGATATATAGATAGACAGATAGATAGATAGGCATGGAAATGAACGCATGTTATTATGGGTTATCCTTCATATATTGCCCTTTCATGAAATATTTGGGCTAAGTGTGTCTATAAATAGAAATGTGTCTTAACCATTTAAAGGCGGTGTCAGACACGTAAGCCAACAAATGGCCCAAGCCTCCGTGTTGTCCCTCTTCCTTTCGGGTTTAGGCCCAATCTCCTTCAGGATTAACGATATCCTTGTCAAGACCCGTGTAACCGTTATTTGGGTAACTTTATCTCGGGCACGTCAGACTCTGCTGCACGGAAACATGAAAGCGATCGATTGGCTGTCCAGGAAATTGTTGCTAATGGTTGATAACAATCAAAAATGCGAAAACCTCAGACCAATTCTGAAGCCACCATTGGGACGGAAGGTTGATCGCACATCATATATTACAACGCGCAATCAAGACAAAGTCATTTGCAAATTATCTATAGCATATGTACTTGTAATGTATAAAGAAGAGCTGATGTTGGAAAGGACCAGCACCTTACCGTTGTTCTGATCAAGTTGAAGCTGAAAAGGACAAATAACAACACGCATACACAGAAACGTTTTAATGTTCAGAAACTGAGCGATTCAAGTATCAATACTGCCTACATGGTTCACGTAAAGAACCGCTTTCAAGCATTACAGGACTTGGATGCCAACACCCCTGCACAAAGCAGAATCAGAAAAACATAGAAGCATGCATCTAAAGCTTACATTGAGAGTAGTGAAACATATCTTAGATATCAAAAGAGAGAATTTAAGAAAGAATGAATCCATCAAAGTAGCTGGAATGCTATTGGGGAAAGACGGAAAATATGAAGAAAACGTCTGCAGAGTAAGTCAGCGAGGCTACAAGAGAGACAAAAACAGAATTACAAAGAAGCCATCAGGAAAGTGAAACGACCTGTGAGAGAGGACAAGATAGAGGCTATGGAAAACCTGGCATCAGAAGCAGAACAGGCAGCAGCAAGAGAAGAACAAGGCAAGCTTCACAAGATCAGGAAGACTGTATGTGGTAAGTACCACGAAGGACCATGTGTTCCAATCAAGGACAAGAATGAAAGACCGTTGACTACAGAGATAGAACGGGATATACGCTGGACTGAACAGTTTCAAAACATATTGAACCGCCCACCCCCTGAGGACAGCACAGACATACATGAGGCTCCAGCATATTTAAACATCAATACTGATCAACCGAGAAAAGAAGAGATAGTAACATCAGTACGAGATCGAAAGAATGGCAAATCTCCAGGATGTGACAATCGTAATGGCAAACTATTTAAAGCAGATCCAGAAATTGCAGACACTATTCTCCACCCACTGTTCACAGCTGTCTGGGAAGAAGAGGAAGTTCCGGAAGACTGATGTAAGAGTAATAGTTCAAGTACCTAAGAAAGGGGCACTGAGCGACTGCAACAACTGGCGTAGTATTACTTTACAAAATTTTACAACTCATCAAGAGCTTCTTTTAAAACTTCAAATGTACTATTGGAAACATCAACACTCCTTTTGAGGCAAAGACTGGAGTTAGGCAGGGTTGTGTGATATTAGCAGTTTTATTCAATATTGTCATTGACTGGGTAATGCGTCAAACCACAAAAGATACACTAGGGGACATAAGATGGACACTCTTCTCCAACCCAGACGATTTAGATTTTGCTGACGACATTGCATTACTATCCCACACCTACCGGTACATGCAAGACACACAGAATGCATATGTTTGGACAACAGGTTTAGCTGCAAATGAACAGAAAGAAAACCAAAATCGTGACCCTCAATGTAGACTCCCCAGCGCCCATTCAATTGAACAATTCAGATCTGCCAACTACTGATAATTTTGAATACCTTGGAAGTATCATCAGACTAGAAAGGAGGACATCCAGAGTAGGTTGGGTAATGTCAGGTCTGTTTTCAGGAACATGAACAATGTATGGAGATCGACACAGTACAATGTTCACATCAAGGTCAAGCTAAATCAGAGTTGTATCCCATCTAAACTCCTTATGGATCAGAGTGTCGGTGTATGGCCGATTATGATATGCACAAGTTGTCGTCCTTCCATACAACGTGTCTATAAATATTCTGGCCAGCAAAAATAAGTAACCAGTACCTTATAATCGTTCTTGACAAGAGGATATGATAACAATAATTACCAGGAGACGCTGGAGATGGCTCGGACACGTTATACCTCCTTGATAGTCCTTCACTTGACCCCGGAAGAAATGCGTAAGAAAGGCCAACCAAGGACAACATGGCCAAGGACGATTAGAGGAGAGATGAAGTCACTCAAGCACACAAATGGGGGACGTCGGCACGGTTGGTTAGAACATGCAGAGGTAGAGGTCTTTTGTTGCTGCTCTAAGCTCCAGGATATAGTAGTAGTAGTAGCAGCAGCAGTAGTAGTAGTAGTAGTAGTAGTGGTGGTGGTGGTAGTAGTAGTAGTAGTAGTAGCAGCAGTAGTAGTAGTAGTAGCAGTAGTAGTAGTAGTAGTAGTAGTAGTAGTAGTAGTAGTATGTCATAATATGTGCAATAGTTCCATCCTCTACATCTTATCTTAGCACCGATCAGACCACAGTTTTAGAAGATAGGAATGAAAAGTCAATACTAGTGTATATGATTGCTAGCCGCCTTCTGTTTTATAATACTAATGTCGTTAGATTTAAAAGAGGAGCAAAAATGTATAGTAATCACTTCCTAGTAGTAAGGAAATTCAGCTTTGCCCTTAAAACCAAACATAATAAACAGAAAGAACAAAAGAGAATGAATACCAAAGCACTTTTCAAAATATATTTAAATGAAAAATTGAAGATGGGCAGACAGACGTAGATATAGAAGATGTAGAAAGTCTGGTCTATTTATAAGAAAGCAAATACTGAATGTAGGGCTTCCTGAAAAACAGAGTGTATGAATAGTCCCCGGCAACACTTTTGGAAGTAAAGACAGAAATCAAACGTGTCATTCGAACGGTCACCACCGACATGTGCCAACGCACGTTAGAAAATGTTGTGAAACGGATGGACCTTTGTTTAAGCGAAATGAGCATAAACTTGAATAAAGATGAAAAGAAGATCGTATTCTGTGAGTTAGGATTTGTATGGCATAATTTACCATTTTTGTCGGTTGTTGTGACTTTTTGAATGGTCGCATTTGAAAGTTAAATGTTGCCACAGATTTACATACCAGTACTTTCACGTTTTTAGTTGTTGCTACGAACCAGGCAAACTAAATTGTTAAAGATTGATATTTGACAGAACGTAGTAAATGGAGCTTTCGTTTATACCACTTATATCATTCTATGATGAGTCTCCTTCAAGACATTCGTATTTGAAAGTGTGCACTTTTTTAACAGACATACTGCATGTTGTGACTGACAATAGAACCCACTATTATTAACACGATACCACAGTAAGAGATATGACTTTTTGATAATGTGAACGTCGCCCTCTCTTGAAACTCGCTACCCCCCTTTTACAGTATTATGCTAATCAAACCGCCGTCAGCTCATCTCCTTCTCTCCCCTTCTCTTCACTAACTAATCAAACTACACCCACCCACCCCTTCTTTCCTCTCACATTTCGGCTGCCGTCGGGAAGATCACAAACTGTCGCTGAGCAGCCAATCACCCTGTCAGCAGGCCTGGTTCCCGCATCGCAAATATGTGCCGCTCAGCAATTCCGCTGTAGAACTGTTCAGAACCTTATAACGCCTTATGTGGCAAAAGTTGCTCAGTTTTCTTATTGCTGAGGGGTTTACTACCAAGGCAACAGTACATATTGTTATGGCCAACACTTGGGCAACACCTAAAAATGTGACGCTCATTGTGCCATTCAAGGTTCGTGGCACAGTGGGCTGATCACCTGCTTGACTTATCTAACCTGATCCAGAGTTCTTTCAGCACTGTGTCCAGCAATCCTAAACATGGAGCTGACCGCAACACTCCGTGTGGGTATAATGCGATTTGGATAACAAAACAAAACATATATCTTGTATGTAACCAGATGTCGCTTATTGGATTCACCATAAAGCAAATTAGGGACGGAACACGGCCAACTATTGTTCAAATCAGCGTATCTTTAGCTTTATATTTGGTGCGTCACATACGACCATTTACAATCACGTCACAGACTTGGCAAAACCAATCTATAGTTCCAGCTGGTAAATTGTCACGAGAACTCGAATCATATCTTCGGGGCAATCAAGCAAAACTATACTAATTCAAGCAGATCGATATGTCTGGTGATATATTGATAGAACAGAAGAAGACAATGCCGTTTTCTATGAGAGAAGATAGTATTGAATTTGCATTTCAACATGCATCACGGGAATTAAAATGTTATTAACTAGTTATCAAATGATTCCAGATTACAAGAACACACAAGATGGCAATAAATTAGTCCATTAAACTCGGTTTTTCTTAGCAGATAAAAATAGATGGAGAAGATTGAATAGGTGTAAATCTGAAAAATCATTTCCATAGACATCCCTATTCTCCCCGTTCTTGTGGCTACATGGGCTGCATCAATGTGTTTATTGGCCTTGCTTATGATTAACACTGCCCAGTGAATTGCTCACGGTGTCAATAAAGAGTTCTGAACATAGTGGGCTGATCACTTGCTTGTCTGAAAGTTTTTGATCGATAGTAATTTACAACCCTGGGTTCGGCCATGCTTTTGTGGTTGGGTGCTTGCATTTATATCGGGTATTTTGTGTTCCTTTCGTGACTGAAAGTGGGGTTGTTCCCAACACTGCTGTGTGGTATTAATGGGGTTTGATCAATCAATCAAACAGATACGAAAGCAACTGGTTAGTACATAACATCAACAAAGGAAACCTCACTTATATTGGTCACCTGAAACGACATCGGAACTATATATAATAATAATGATAGTTCTTTATTGTCCATAAATGGCAATTTGTTGTTTAGTTACACAGTTGAGACATAAATTACACAGTTGAGACAT
>JARBEQ010235258.1:0-12145 GCA_030265355.1 Tritonia tetraquetra
GAGAGAGAGAGAGAGAGAGAGAGAGAGAGAGAGAGCTGATACTATACTATACTGATTACCGATCGTTGACCAGTCCTTGACTTTGAATGGATAAACACCTGACACTTCTTTGCTGTTGTCATACTGTACTGTAATGATAACATAATATGGAGCGGAGAGATGCAGGCCTGGTTGGGGACTTCGTGGCGTAACTTTATAATAGCTATTAGTATTAGCATGGTACCTCTGGTAGGGCATTCTATTTTCTATTTCGGTTATTAATTACTGGTACTGTATACTACAATACGACAGGACAGGCATTATGTAACAAACAGACTATACGAAATGCCGTGAATGTATAGGCAGGTAACGGATCGCTAGGCAAGCGGTGATACAAAGAGATAGGAGTCCCATGCAAGGGGCAATGAATAGCGGCGATGCGATTATACATAACGTGCGGTACACGGGTTTGAAATTATGTGCTTAGTCTGTCGTCTGTTTGTAAAAGTCTGCGTGGTGTTGCTGAAATAATAAAACAAATTAAACCGCTCTGTTCTTGTTTTGCAGCTTAAAAAAATTGCCAGTTCTTTGTGATATCTGAAACTCTGAAAATAAAGGATGATCTTCGTCCTTAATTATGTTCTTAACTTTACTAAAGGAAAATTCATCATATAATGTTATTTGAGATTTCAAAGTCATTCCCACCAGTTTCTCTGCTCTTTTTATCATCCCATCCATTTTAAGCCTGTCTCCCGTTGTAATACTCCCGCCCCAACAGCTGATTCCAAAAGTAACAATGCTTTTGACAATTTATATATATATTTTTTTTAAATGTCTGATTATATTATTTGTGAGGTCGAAGGATTTTCAGAAAAAATATCCGGAGTTTAATTTTTGAGACATACTCTGAATATGACTGTGCAATTTGAGTTTAATGTCCAGTATAAATCCAATGTATTTGTAGGTTTCTACAACATCAACAACTTCGTTTTCTAATCTAAGGGGGGTTATTTCAGTATTTTAAAGTCTAAAATCTACAATCATTTTGTTTTCTGGACATTCAATAAAAGGTAATTTTCTTTACACCAACCAGCAAATCTGTTTATTTCGTCAACGTATGCATTTTCTGATTCTATATATGACATCAAACCCTGAATAACTGAATAATTTGCAAATGTGAGTAACTTAGTGTTTGCATGGTTGCTTCTGTACTCATTGGTGTATATTGTGTACAATGTTGGTGAAAGCACACAGCCCCCTGGAGTACCAGTACCAGTGTTAGGAGTTAATGGGTCAGAATATGTGCAATTCAGTTTTACATGCTGCGTTCTATTTGTCAGGAAGTCAAGCACTTAGGCAGCGACATGCACATTTACATTACATTTACAAGAAGCAGGCAGTCACGTGTGTGAAACATGTTAAATGCGAGGTTGAATTGCTCGTGGCTGACCTTCCTCCTTGTTATGACAAAGAGAGCGGTAGGTTGTAAAACAAGTAATTTCATGTTATAGACGTATATATAGACGTCACATTCCAGGGTTTTTTGAATTACAATATCTACGAAACTGATTTTTTAGAACATTTATTGGCAAGCCGATAATAATGGTCAGTTTTTCCATCGTTTCTCATTCCTCTGTTTAAATTCATCCAGTGAAAATGTGTTTATCCTCTACAGTATAAGGTGAGAATTATAATGATATACGTAAACGTAAAGTGTGATTAACCCGCTGTTAGTTACGTTTTGCAAATAAGTGGTCGCATAAGATGAAACATGACTAGGTTTTATCAATTTTGAGGGGTACCGTAATGCGTTTTTTGGCCTTACTTATGTTAAGAGAAAACTACAATAAAAGTATACAATCAGGATAAGAAAGCACTTTAAGATTCAAGAACGTTTGCTGGGACCAATGTGTGTACATGTCATATACTACTAGTGACTGGATTTAGCATCACTTGTCATATTCGTTAACAATTCTGTCGAATTTTGAAAAAAAAACTCTCCCAACAAGAGAACTAGATAATAATGAACATAAACAGCAGCAAAAAACGAACAAATTACACAGAAAGGGAAAGCGAAAGGAAAAAAAGTAATGAACCGAGTAAAGACACAGTCACTGAAAAACCACACCAAGAGAATAGACGACATGGTCATGGAGATACAACAATTACCGGATAACAAGAAAGTATACAACGAGTTAAAGGGTACACTTGAGGAAGTACAAAGGCGATGCAGAAATAGAGACATTTGAGCTAAAAAAATCAGATCTCGACTCACCCATCACTAAATTTGAAATATAAATAAACTCAGTAATAACAGAGCAGCTGTGCTTGATCTAATCAATGCCGATGAATTTGGCATATTTTATTGAATATTTGCAGAAAGGAACCATTTATGCTCATGGAAATTCATGTTTATCAATAAGCTCAGAATGGATTTAGACAAAACAGAAGTTCGAAGACCAGATATAGGCGCATCGAGGGTCAAAATGTAGAGCAGACACATGTAAAGAAGAATTTACGATACTGGGAAATATATGAGCTCAGCCTTCGATATCATTTGTAAAATAAACTCTATTCATCCCTTTCGGAAAATTTGGCATTATCCAATGGTGGACACAATCACTCATAAATGCATTACACATAACAATAAACATATGTGGTCCCAGTGGCGCAGAGGTACGGTTCTTGCCCCTGAAGCGAAAGGTATATTGTTCGATTCCAGGCATCGTCGGAGATTTTTCTCCGTGAAACTCAGAGAAAACATATACGTCACTCCCCTGATCCTTTTCAGGCAGGTGCGATCAAGAAACTAGTCCTATCGGAGACGGACGATAAACTCTGAGGTCCCGTGTGCACGTTGCTCACTTTAAAGAACTCTTTAACAGTTAAAAATCGATAATAGTATGCCACAAGGCCGCTGTCCGGCAAAACGTTACAGTGGGTTGATCACATGCTTGGCTTAATATCTTGATCCAGAGAAAACAAGACTCATTGTGCTGGCCCTACAGTAATGGTAAAAGGGAATTGGATAAGAAAGGATATATTATTCAATCATAAATACATTACACATACAAATTATACATATTTCATAGCATTACAATACATGATCATAGAAATACAACAGTTACAACGTATGTCCTCTCATTCATCCCACACCATTGATGTGTCGCCAACGCTCAGCGCCCCGTTAGCGGAACCTAATAGTTGACGAATCAAAAAGAGAGATTACAAAAGTATAACAAAATCAAGAATCCTGGAATAATGTCCGAAAATTGGGCAATTTAATTAAAGAAGATGAGGACATCCAAAGAAGAAACATACTCGCCCAAAATGCTTTTCTTCGTCTAACATCAATATGAATGAGGAAATTATATTCAGCCAACAAAGACGAATTCAACCTGAACACCTATCCTACTATACAATATTGGCAACTTGTGCCTCACAAAGAAAAACCTAGAAAGTGTTGACGTCCGACAAAGAAAACACACAAGGATCATTGTAGGAGTCCAATGGCCCTTAATGAAAACCAATCACGATCTCTGACAACTTTGTCGATAGAACACTTAAGCCGCGGAGGGAAACAACAAAGAGGGATCCTGCTGGGACGCATCTTACACATATATACATATACACTAGCACGGACAGCAATGACACTATATTTTGAAACAGGAAACAGCAGATACCAACATTCGACCTTATAATCTACACCAACTAAGCACGTTACCCAATAAAAAAAACAAATGAACACAGTCATACCATCGCAAAAAATAATATTTGAAAAAGCTAGCGCAGATCATAATACATGGCAACAGCTAACAATACAAATCATCAATGCAGACATAGAGATCAACTGAATCATTTCATGAATTTAAAATTGATAAGGGTTTTTTTTTTCCCTTAAGTAATATATTGAGGACTGGACTTTGGTGTCTGCTTGACTTGTTTAATTGTTACCTTTATTTACTTAGGGAAATACGATTTCTTTGGAGGCGCCCGTAACTTAGTGGTCAAGTCACTCGACTTTCTGGTTCTTTTAGAGTTGCCATGGCTCTGTCGGGGATATTCAGGTAGAATCGTGTCAAATTCTTTAGAACCGCCTTTGATAATACCTTAATCATTTTGCTCAAATTATCAACTTTGTCACAAATTGGATACGATGCTGGTCTATTATAGCACTATACTTTACCAATGTGGCCCCAACGTCGGACGCTTATTTCATTTTCCCAATTTCAAACGCTTCATAAAGCCAAGCAAGAAAATGAGGGTCTTTTAAATTCAAAATATCGATTAAAAAATACAATGAATTTAATGAAACTAATGTTTTGCTTTGTCGCTATTTTGAATTTAAAAAAGCAACTCCTTCTCCTGCATGGCTTTGAGAAGTCTCTGACATCGGGGCAATGATAATAGCGTCCAACAGTGGGGCCATCTCCCCTAACTAGTAGCAATTTCTAGTGTAATGCCCTGTAAAAAATTACATAAGTGTAACTTGAAATTATGGCAAGTCTGACGAAGACCCAGTCCGTGCGAGGCTTTCAAATGTGTTCCTTTGAAAGACAATCGGCCGAAAGGGGAGGTTATCACCGATTCTGTCATGTTCTTGTTGTTTGAAATCTTAAAATGCATAGGTATGTCGTGATAAGCTACTTTTAATCTATACAATTTACTGATTATATTATTTCTATTTATATCATCATCTAACGTCCAGAATGATACTTCTTGGATTGCTTTTCACAGTGTCCAGGATGAATTTATATGGCTTTCCAGTCACTGCAATATGTTTAGCGCTGATCTTCGCTCCAATGCATGGAACATCCATGTTTAACTTTGTACTCACGCATAACCAATACGTATCGGAGTATCAGTGTTATGTCACTCATAATGTAAACTCAAGATTGGCCTGTGGCGAACTATGTGCCAGCGATCATAAATGCGTAGCATTCTACGTGCGTAGTGTCATGACACTAACTGGAAATAGGGCCTGGGATTGTGGCCTTGGATCGGAACAGGAAGCTGACAATATTTCATTTGAAAATGGGACGTATGGCTACTCACAGAAATATATATTCAAAAATATTCTCCCTCCACCGGAATTGAACAATTTAGCTGTACTGTATAAGCATGACATAAACAGATGGCCCGATATCAGCCCATCATGTGCGTTTACATTATGTGACCAGATTGGTTTGTCAGCGTCGGTATTTGACATTACGTATAACGAGCCTGACAATGAATATCGTGCTAACGTTTTTTGTCAAAATGACGAGTTTCACGTAAGTGATGCAACGTGTGTTCGTGATGGAAATTGGACTCTTTCCCCACCCCTGAACGTGGGTTGTGTATCAACGAAATGCTACAGAAATAACATGGCAGGAAAATCATTGTACAAGGGAACGAAAGCGGTGTCCAAAAACAACATAACTTGTCAAATGTGGGAAGCAAAAGTTCCCAATCTACACTTTATGTCAGAGTCTGTGTTTTCACTTGACAACTACAGCCACGTGAACGCTGTCAACTACTGTCGGGACCCTGACAGCGGGGAAGCCCCGTGGTGCTATCAGATGTGGAGCACGCGATGGGACTATTGTGATATCCCACGATGTGTGTTGTCTTGGTTTTAAGTCGTTCTTTTTCGCTATCGATAATCTTCTTCTTCTTCTTCTTCTTCTTCTTCTTCTTCTTCTTCTTCTTCTTCTTTTTAAATTATAACATTAGTATTTTATCTGTTTGTCAGAGGTTCTTCAGTGTTGTGTCCTTTCCTGATAAATCGATCTCTATATTTACTTATACCATGTGCTAATTTATTTTGAATCATTATTAAAACAATCACATACTATCAGACGAGAAATGATGTCCAACTTAAAGTAGAAGATCCCGTTACCCAAACGTCTTGACCAGTGTTACGGTGTGAGTGTGTGTGTGTGTGTGTGTGTGTGTGTGTGTGTGTGTGTGTGTGTGTGTGTGTGTATGTGTGTGTGTGTTATGAGTGGGTGGGTGTCTTCACTCTTTCACCTATCATCAGACCCATATGCTTTATTTCAATTTTTCCTCACAGTCAACACTCTTGCGTTACGTCAGCGAATTTGTATTGTATTAATCTTGTTGCCATCCAGGAGACGAAGTGGATCATATTTTAGTCTGCATCTATCGGTGAGGGCTTTGATTGCTGACTGGCCATCGAATAAGATGTTTTTCTCTGATTTGTTGTTTGATTGTTTCTTTGATCAAGCCCCATTGCAACCGCCGAGGAATGGTGGGGCCAGCCCTATTTGCAGCCATGGAAGGCACACACAATATCTGCCTTAAATGCAAGGGCCCCAACCACCAAACATGACTGAACACAGAACTTGGAATGCTTTTGATCAGAGTTATCATATTCTTCCCCATCTGGGGGACGATACTCCCCCCACCCCCTTCCAACTTCTCCTGTATTGCTTTCAGGGATGGTACCTTCCCCTTTTCTTCTTCCCTGTTTATTTACCTTTCATGTCGGATGATTGTTGTGAAATTATTAATGGAAAGTACCCTCCACATTATATCTAAACTATTTTGATATCTATTATATAAACTTTACATTGTGTTTATTCCTAACTCCTGTTGGAGTACCTATCGGGTGACTGTTGTGAAATGATTGACGGGGAAAATGATACACTGTTAGCTACCTAGACTCAAGATCGGGTACTGGCCGCCTTTTTGAGGCCTTAAGAACCCTAGAAACGAATAGCTTTTTATGTTAGCATTACATGTTGTTGATTCTGATCTGACATCAGGGTTATGATACGAGAAGTATCATCCAGTTCCTAACATATTCAATGCATCTTTCCATATCAGTCAACAATATATTAATTCTTCATGGTACAACAGACACATATAGCTGGGTATTACCAGCGCACACGTGGTAATTGATAACTTTGTCGTGGGAATTAATGAGGCCTCCTAATGGTTGGGTATACAGATTTAGTAGTAGGGTGCCTAGAACTGATCTTTGGGGGACACCGTTCTACTGGAAACTGAATAGATTAAAAACCGTTTACACTAATTGCAATGAGTGGCAAAGGCAATTATACGTGGATTTTGTCGATTGTTGAAAAAGCCTTCGACAGCGTACACAGAGAGAGTCTATGGCTAATTCTGAGGACTATGGAATCCCTAATAAAATTGTACAACTCATCAAGAGCTTCTACAAAAAAACTCAAATGTACTATTGGAATCATCAACACTCTTTTTGAGGTAAAGACTGGAGTTAGAGAGATTGTGTGATGTCAACAGTTTTATTCAATATCCAGGGGCCTACGATGATGGACACTCTTCTCCAACCTAGAGGACTTGGATTTTGCTGATAATAATAATAATAATAATAATAATAATAATAATAATAATAATAATAATAATAATAATAATAATAATCTTTATGGTCCAATAAAAGGCAATTCATGTGAGGTTCACATTGTGCTCTTTAACAGACGCCGAGAGTCAAACACACACTCACACACACACACACACACACACACACCTGCACCTACACACACACACACACACACACACACACACGCACACACATACAAACACATACTGAGACTTGAATAGTAGGTACGTAATCATAAGCTTATTGTTCCTATCATTATAGTTAACAGAAAACAAGCTTTGATAACATTGCATCAACAACGCTACTAGATAATAGATACATTTTGTGAATACTGACATTCCAAACTAGAGTAGTCCACTATTGAATCATAATGATATTACAATATTTAATTTACATTTCACATAATTTGGCTTTTCAGTTGTGTAGTGCTTTTATTGATTTGGTGATGATAATTGTGATTGTGTCGGTGATTATGGCGATGATGGTGATGATGATGGTGATGATGATGTTAATGATGATGATGGTGTTATTCGTGATACTATTCGCGATAATGGCAAAATGAGTGACATAGGTGACTTTTAAGGATAATGACAGGGTGACAATAATACTGATGACAATGATGATGATAACAACAAGATTTTGATGGATGAGGTGGAAGTGATGATAATGATGTTGACAAATTATTAACATCCCACACCCACCAGCACATGCAGGACAAAACGCATAGACTGCATACTGTTGGACGACAGATGGGGCGGCAAATAAACAGAGATAAGACTGAAACTATGATCCTCAATGTAGACTACCCAGCGCCCATTAAATTGAACAACTCAGAATTGCAAACTACTGATAAATTTAAATACCCTGAAGTATCATCAAACAGACAAGAGGACATCCAAAGTAGACTGGGCAACGCTAGGTCTGTTTTCAGGAACATGAGCAATGTATGGAGATCGACACAGTACTCTGTTCACACCAAGTTCAAGCTTTATCAGAGCTGTGTCCTATCTACACTTCTCTAAGGATCAGAGTGTTGGCGTATGGCCGATTACGATATGAACAAGTTGTCATCCTTCCACACAACGTGTCTACGAAAAATCATACGAATATTCTGGTCAGTGAAGATAAGTAACCAAGACTTCTCGACAATAATATATGATAGCAATAATGACCAGGATTCGCTGGGGATGGCTCGGACACGTTATGCGGAGGGACTCTAGTTATTCCGCAAAGATAGCCCTTCACTGGACCCCAGAAGGAAAGCGCAAGGAAGGACGACCAAGGACAACATGGCGAAGAACGATTGAAGGATAGATGAAATCACTCAAGCACACTTTGGCACCATTGGCCCAGGACAGGGCAGAGGTGGGGGTCTTTTGTTGATGCCCTAAGTGCCAGTGGGCGTAACAGGATATAGTAGTACACTAATAGCTTAGGAGCGATCAGTCAGGTAGGATTTAAACCAATAGAGAACAGTACCCAACATTTGGAAGCAGATATATATGAGTCAGCAGCTGGCCCTCACATCTCTTCAACAAGCACTTCCAAGTTTGGAAAGGCAACTACGGAGAGGCCTCTTAACACATCAAACCAAAACTATCACAAGGATCAACAGCCAGTGGCTCAAGTCAAACTACCACTAATAAACCGAAACTAGCTCCCTACTACACATCCTCGTCGTTTTGCCCGTTCTGTGATTCAAATCACCACCCCGATCCATGGGCAACAATCAATAACTTCAATCTGGGTTAAATGATATCAGCGTTCCTTCTGTTGTTTAGGTTGACACCTGTCCAGTAACTGAAAACTTGAAAACATTTATTCATCTTTAATAATAATAATGATAATAATAGTAATGTTAATAATAGTAATAATAATAATAGTAATAATAAGAAGAAGAATGATAATGATAGTATCTGTGTTGTCTTTGACAACGCTCCATTATTTGATTAGTCGTTAGGTTGTTTTGGGATGCGCTTTTTGGGGACATGGATGATGATGGATGTTTTCCACATGACTGGAATTACATATTCATCTATGGAACGTTACATTTTGGTGAAGGAGACGGCCAGTTGGCCCCCGTGAGATTGTCTTACATTAAAAAAAAAAAATAATCCTGTGACGTTTTCTTCTTCCGAAATTATAGGCGGTTGATCACCTTTCACTCAAGAGTACGAACCAACTACAAGCCGGGAGGCTTAACATATTCCACATGCACATTTGTACTGTGGTTTTTTGTTACTAATAAAATAAAGTTCAGTTTGTATTACATGTGTCTACGTCTGTTGGCTAATATAAAGTATGTTGGTGTAATAATTTTATGACTATTTTATGTTCAATGCAATGTGCTATGAATATAGTATTGGATTTACATGTACTTTCGTATTTTAAGAAAAAATACAATTTACTAACACTGGACTTCCTAATTTTTCTCTATTAATAATTAGCTGTGTTTCAAGTATTGTGCGCATACTAAGTGTGTGATATTAATTATTGACTCTTTAGTTTTTTCTTTGTTATGGTTTTATCTTCTAATTGATCTCATATGCTAATTTTATTACTTATATGCGTCATCCATGATACCCTATCTCGTGTGCTATTTTCATTTTGTCTTTATCCTCGGTTGTTAAAAAAAGTATCTTAGAATGAGATCCCGTAAATTCGCGGTGGAAACTGTATTATAAAATAGACATATGAACATTGTTCTCTAAGTCCAATCGTCGCTGTTTCCGCTTCAACACTCATCGTTTCGTGTAGTTTCAGGGACATGATGTACCCTTAGTCAACTGTTTATCTCTTGATTATTCGGAAACAAATACATTTTCAAAAAAGAAATGTATATGTAAAAGGCACTAAAGACAAATTTTGCCTACCTTAGTCAACATTCCACTAAGGTGCGTAACTAAATTTCATCCAATTTTTAAAAATTATATTAGATTAGATTACATGTGCTTTGTGAACGACGTACATATGATATTGTGTTGAATGTATATCTTACTGTGTGCTCTCCACGTGTTCTTCATTAGAAGTGAATTTTGATTTGTATTAATTATTTTCAAATTTTATAATTGATATATTAAAAAAGAACTCTCTGCTATCATGTATTTATTGTCATGCCCCGCACCCGGGCAACTTCTAAAAATGAATATAGTCTTGTGCGAGACTTCCAGGTAGACCGGTTGTTGTGATCAGTGAAAAATAAACATTGGAAGAGAGCACACATGTGTTATGTCTTTCTGTTAACTGTGTGCTTTATTTATCTACGTAGAACGTTCTCGTTTTGTATTAACGTGTGTTGTTTGATTGTTGGAGTTGTAGAACCTCTCATCTTTTATCTGAGGGGTTACCACAAGTAATTTGTTCATTGGCCTGTATTGTTCATGGTGCCAGTTAAGAATTATGGACACATTAGGCTGATCATCTGTTTCCCTGAAACTCTTTGAACCAAAAATAAAATCCGGCTGTTTTCAGACATATCTGGTGGTCGGGGTGCCTGCATTTATGGCAGGAATCGTGTATGCCTCTCATGATTGAACATAGCACTTTGTTAACAATAGAGAACTGTCTTTCCGAGACCTCTATTACTAATTGTTGTTTTTTTAAACCTGCAATCATCACCAGAAATACGATTGTTTGGAGTTCAAATATCAGGTTTTTTTTTTTTTATTTGCCACCAAATGTGGTATTAAGCGACAGTGGCATCATAGTTAGTTACTTTATTAACACCGCCAAATCGCTAGAAATTACTCACACATTTTAGGACCACGACTAAAATCAATTAGACACTTTAACTCCTTCTATGTATCTGACCTCACCGCGGTGAAGAGGCTTGCGCTATCAGGTGCAATCATATTGGAAAGTCTTCAAACGACGGTACGACCTAAGTAGATACAATGCCTGGTACGAGTGTGTACTGTGTGATTGAGCAGGATCAAGATTCAAAGAAATGTATGACGTTCAAAGCATAGCCCACCTCATATGAGGAAATATGCTATACATAAATAAGACACAACTTAGCACCAACAATGAAAATCGCTTGGCATTCATTTATTCCCCAAGTGGCAATAATTCCATTGTACTTCAACAGTACTTCAACAGTTCGTCAATGAATCGTTCACTGTGAGAATATACATCCATGAATACAGTCCTCTCCTTAGTGACCAGCATTGTTGTGGTGGAGATGCGCGCGTGGTCTAATGACCACATTGGGAAATCCTCAAAAGAGTTACTTATCATTTGTAAAGGAGGGGGATAGGGTGGGGTGGAAGTTTTTTCAGCTTTGCCAGCTTGACAACAACATGTTTTCGTTGCACGAAAAAAAACATCTCTAGTCTAGGTATTATATTGAGCTTCAAAAGTGTATTCTTTTCTCCTGATAATCAAATGGCACACTGCATACTATTGAACGCGCCCCGCATTTAACTTTTCTCTTTAACATTAAAGATAAACAAACAACACAACTTAAAAAGTCAAGCTTGCCTCGTCTGTGAATATGACCCCAACAGGTCAGAGGTCACCTATTTAAAAGGGTGTGCTAGAACAAATAGTGAAATACGACATTTTGAACCCCCAGTTTACTTATTTAAAAAGTCCTGCTGGAACAAATATCGAAAAACGAAATTTCTTGTGCAGCTAAGATTCATTTCTTCACTACCTCACTCTCTCTCTCTACCTCACTCTATCTCTCTACTTCACTATCTCTCTACCTCCCTCTCACTACATCCCTCTCTCTACCTCACTCTCTCTACCTCACTCTCTCTACCTCACTCTCTTTACCTCACTCTCTCTACCTCACTCTCT
>JARBEQ010235369.1:0-12142 GCA_030265355.1 Tritonia tetraquetra
GCTTTTCGTGTGGTATGGACAAAGATCATCTATTATAACATATTCAACTCAATCACTTTTACCGATGACGAATGAGAGTGATGTCCCTTTATTATCGAGTGTTTTATCAAAATTATGTGAACTAAAAAAATATTGCACTAAAATCATAAACTGCGTTCTATTCGGTGCACACTATGGCACAACTAGCACACAAGGTGCAAGGGAAACTACTCTTAAAATTTCCTCACTTAATATATAGAGTGAAAAACGCAGGGTGGAATATCTTATTGTAGATGATCTTTGGTATGGATGTGATCATTTGTTCATTCAAACCATTTTTAGAATGCCATTCACTCTATAATGTCAACTTTCCTTTGGTCCCGGAGTTGGTGTTATAACAAGGTTTTGCTGTCTAGGTTACGATTGATTTGATCAAGTCTATCACATGAACCGTCACTTGATAAATAAAGCACAGATCAATAGGCACAGTTTAAAGCTTTTTGTTTTTCTAACACAATATCAACAAAGTATAATATGATGACTTTGGACATGATTAGAATCCTCATTGATTCCAAATGAAAAGCTTTTGATCTTGATGACACACTCAAGTTTTAAAACACAGATAAACAACAACAAATATATAAAATGGAGAGTGAAGGCCATCAAAAGGTCAAGGTCAATTAAAGTGTTGGTGATGTTACTATAAATAACTCTATTGTAAAGTATGGCATTTATACAGCGCATACCCACGAAGTTCATCATGCTCTATGCGCTTTAAATGTATAGTTTACCCATGGCAGGCTATAACACTCCTGTATCCTTCTCACTCCATGAGGAGTATACAGTGCGGGCTGCCTTTAAAGCGCTTCAGCACTTAACAAGATCGTTCGCTGCCCTCAGGCGGGTACTCATTTACACCTGAGTCGAGTGAGGTAAGCAGAGTTAAGTGCCTTACCTAAGGGCACAGCACCCGAGTGGTCACCCGTCCAGACACTGATCATGATCAATATAGCTTGACCACGCTGACTAGGATTTTGATTTATTAACACTTATATACACAGTGTTAGAGAAAAAAATACCAAAAAAAAAAAGCCAGTGTAAGTTGTTCATATTATGTATAAATATCATCTTGATGAAAGAAATCTATATCATAGGAAACATAGTATCCAATATTTATTTATAATTATAAATAAAACATTAATAATAAATCTATTGCACAGAATTTCAGTTCAATCAGTATTTTACATGTAAATGCATAAAGAATATTTCCTAAACCCATCGAGTTGACTGACTTCTACCTGGCACTGAAATGACCTTACTTCGAAGGTGCCCTAAAACGCCAAAAAACTATAACACAAAATTCATGGCAGATTTTTTCAATCTGATATTCAAATTTCATATCCTCTGAATCAATTGTTTGTTTTCCACTCCTTGATCTGGTTCATGAGATGGTCCCCCACTTGTTGAATCTTGATGTAAACAGCCCCCAACAGAGATCCTTCCACAATGAAAGGCGAGTCCTGGCTTTTCAAACGAGCCAAATCTAGCACATTGTCCACAACAAGTTCTGGTGTCTTACAGGTAAATACATGCGTCTTTGTCACCGTCAACCCCACAAATCTCATTTCCTTTTTCTTGCTGTAAAGCTGGAGTGTTGCCTCCACATACATGGGTGGGTACTGTTTGCTGGTTTCTCCAAAGGGATAAACTGCCGATGTTGGCATCGTCTGTCTTGTGATTTTAAGAGTTGTGTTGTCATTTTGGCGACCCATGAAATTTCCATACAATGAAATTGTAGAGAAGTGGCCTTTGGGGTAAAAATTCACCAAGAATTGTGCAGATGGAACATCCTGTTAGGGAAAAAAAGAAATATTATAGATTTATGTTATGAAAAATAGAATTAGAATACCATAGACTAAAAGTCAAAAAAGTAAACTCTGGTTTCTGTTTTGAGTGCAGTGAATGTACAAAAGTCAATAAAATGCAATGAATTTTGTGTATACCCAAACCCTTTTAAACCTCCCGTACTTTATTGCTTTGGTGTTCTTTGCCACATAATAACATTTCAATTTCACACACTCCTGCGCTCATTTCCTGTCAGAAATTTTACCAATAAGAAAGATGTACATCAATACATTTCCAGGCCTCATTTAATACTTATGATATATGGTCATGGGCGACAAGGTGATGGTGACATGACTGGGCCTGGATTATTCAAATCAAGATAAAAAGCCCAACAGTCAGTTTTAAGTGTTATATTTGTGCCATCAAGAATCACATTATATCATTCTACAGCAAACCCATTCCCATGACATTCTTAATTGGTTATGGCAATGACAACTGATAGGTGTGATACAATAAGTGTTTTTCAACAAACCTTTTTTCCGTTGGCCTCGGGGCACGGTAGATACGGTACCTGACAGGACAGACACACCCTGCTTTCAATCTTTGGGATGTTAACGTAATTCTTCAATTCAAATTGAAATCGCATTCCATATAAATGTGCAGTGTAATTCCGATAAGGAACTTGCTCAGTTTCCAAGAAAACACCATTGCTGGATAAAGAATGAAATCGGTATGCTGAAAAAAAAAGAGAAAAAAAGCAACTTGAAGGTTTTTTCAAAACTGAAATATTTCTTTGAAATGTTATATTCTGAAAAAGTATCACATTTTTTAAATGTATGAGATACACACACTGAAATCATATTCTGTGATCTTAGAACAGTCTTGTCTTTCTTTCTTTCTTATACAGTTCCCTTTTACCATTACAGTAGTGTAGGGCCAGCACTACGCGGCTGGATTTCTCTAGATCAAGATATTAAGTCAAGCAGGTGATCAACCCAAATGTTAGAATTTTATTTCTTCACAAACAGTGATAAATTTTTGTACACAGCATTCTAATATGAATGTAAATATCATGCATTTAATTGGTTGTGCAAAAGATTTGTAGAATTTTTTTTACACTCGACAGGCCCCAATCAATGGGCCCAGCAAAATCAATAATTTTGACATGATCAAATGAAGGCTAGCTATCGATAACGCATCCCTTTACTGATCAACACAATAACAAACACAAAATCCACAGAGACAGATTGCAAAAAAATCCTGATTCAATTGTCAAATTCTTATCAACACGATGACCTTGCGAAAGCAAAAACCATCAGTCATTGATCGAACCTGAGAAACAATTTTAAAAACAGCCGAAATCGAAGACAAAGTCGATCAAAACACATTGTAAAGGTATGAACCTGAAGTACAACATAATAGTTTGTACTTTGAACTAAGACTCTTTCAACACAAAAAGGGTCATTGCCTACCGTGGGTCTTAAAGTGATAAACCATTGCCAGGACTCTACAAATGAAATCTAACCTAAAAATGACAATAAAAAAGATACACATACCAGCTCCTAGTTTATCTTTTAAAACGTCTGAATGGAGTTCCATGAGTGGGGAAGACTCAATGTCCAGCAATTCCGTTGGTGTCATCTTACAAAAACGAAGCAAGGGGGTGATGAGTAATACATTCTCCCTTTGAAATTCCATATTGTTCTCTGCCAAAATCCACTGTTCAACCTGATGAGAGAAAAATCCACTGTTGAATCTAATGAGAAAAAAATTCACTGTTCAACCTAATAAGAAAAGATTAACCTAATGAGAAAAGAATCCACTGTTCAACCTAATGAGAAACATCAAATACAAAATACACAATTTCATATGAACCTTGGTAATTTTGAGAGAGGAGCAACTCTTTGATTTTCTAAAGGTAAATGAAAACGTTATTAAAAAAACAAAACTTTCTTCATCCCTTTTTGGAAAATGTTGGCATTATATAATCATTCATAAATACATTACACATTATATAACATTACAATACATTATCATAGAAATACAACAGTAAATTGTGGCCTCTCTTTCATCTCCCACCATTGATGGGCCGCAGAAGTTCAGCGCCCCAAGTGAACTTCCAATAAGAAAAAAAAACCAGGGACACAGAATGTTTTAGGTGTAATCCTTCATTAGCTGGCATTGTTTGCTATCATTTGTGAGTTTTTCCTAAACTAAGGAAGGACTACATCTGAAAAATTCTTTGTCCCTGTATATATATATATATATTTTTTTTTTTAAGTTTCATTTTGATCGACTTTCTTATCTTTTAGATCTTCAAATTTTCTTAACTCCTGGCAGTCCTCACTGCAATTGGCTTTTGATTTCTTTAAATTACTTACTATCATCACCGTGGTAAAGTAAAACATAATCAAACCTTTTGCCACAAGTTTTTCTCCGACTCCACACACAACTCGGACATTCCGATGAAATCCGCCAATTCCTCTCTTTCCATTTCCACCCAATCTGGGGCATTTAAAATAACGCTGAAATTTGACACAATAAAATTTTTGCATGTGTCTCGAAATCTTTCGGGTCCTGTCAATTTGGAATAATGATACCTGTAGAGAAATAAACAAAAATTGTAGACATCCACAGCAAAAGGCAGAGTAGCTCATGCAGTCCTAGTCCTAGTCCTGACAGATTCCTCATCCTAAAGTCAATATCCCAACCATTTCCTAATGTTTTCTTTTTCACATATTCCTTGTTTGACCTCTGTCCCAGAAAGAATGGAGGAATACGTGCTGGACTGTATATTAAAATGTTTGTACTAAACATATCATCATGTTTGTTTGATAGAACCCTATTAATACCGCAGAGCAATGTTAGGGCCAGCCCTATATTTCAATCACAAAAGGCATACAAGATACCTGCCATAAATGCAGGCACCCTGACCACCAAACACAACTGAACACAGCCGGATATTCTATGGATCAAAGAATCTCAGACAAGCAGGTGATCAGCCCCCTGTGTCCACAACTCTTTACTGGCACCATGAACAATACACTGAGCAGTATCAATCAACAAAGACAGGCCAATAAACAAATTAATGTAGCCCTTGTGGGTACCCCTAAGCAAGTTATATAAACTAGGATGTTCTACCACTCTGGTAAACAAAACACAACCTGATGAATGAGATTGATCAGCTAGTTTCTGTGGGGTTTTTAAAACCAAATTTACACTACTTAATTACTTTCTTTCTTCTTCTTTCTTATCCAATTCCCTTTTTACCAATACAGTGTAGGGCCAGCACTATGAGGCTGGATTTCTTTGGATCAAGATATTAAGCCAAGCAGGTGATCAACCACTGTGAACTTAATTATTTCAAACTTTATTTGATTACACATTACTTGCTTCAACTGATGGATTGAACCGAGAGAGAGTTGAAAGTAAAAAGAAAAAAAAAAGAGAAAAAGTTTAATCAAAGAAAAGGATAAGTTTTATTGTCCTTACAATACAAACATAGATTCATAAAATGATAAACAGAGGATCCCTAAAACGAAAAGAATATTTAACTGTAAACCTAAACCACGAGGTAGACCCAGGAAAATGTGGACAGAGGTCATCTCTGATATGATAAAGAAAAGAGAAATTACTTAAATTGGTGCAAAGAAAAGAAGTCACAATAGAGAACAGTGGAGGAAGTTTATTGTTTTTAGATAATCCCGACACCGAAAGGTAAACTAGGAAATGATAAATAAAGAAGAAAGATAATTCAGTTGATTTTGAGGGGAGGTTGATTTTACCCCACCACGTTTGCAGGAAACAAATTAAATCTTGCATTATTTCAAACTAGTTCATTCTATCTAGTCACAGACTAACATGCAACAACTTGCCATGTCAATGTCTTGTTTTTGTCAGGTCGCTCCTCTATGTGTTTCATCATGTAATCGACACAAGATGTACGTAACGACTGGACATTGTATTTGTCTGCCAGCAACAGGAGAGGTAAGGCTTTCTCAGTACACATATCAATACTGGCAGAATAGAAGTACCTGTAAGAAAATAGATATTAAAAAAGCTATACAGATAGAAAAGTTGAGAGAGCAACAAACATTCATCAATAAATAATACATGTCCTTGATTTTGTTCATTTTTAAACATTTTTTTAAAGTAAAAGGGAAAGTTTCTGAAATTGAAAAATGGACAACAGTTTTGTGCAAAACCTTGTTTTTTCACTGCCTTGACTTAAAAACTCATTCTAGACATATCGCCAAAAAATGTTTTTTTTCAAACCTTAAAAAGTCGTAAAAAACAGCCTGACATGCTTCCTCTTCCACCAGACGTATTTCTTGCTGTCGACTCTCCTCCCAAGCGGATGCCTCTCCGAACATGGCCCTGAAACCGCCATTATTGATATAATGTAGGCTAATACAATATATTGAACAACAATAAGTCTAATTGATTAAAATTATTTACAAAGATGTGACATGGATTCTTATAACTGAGAAAATTTCAAGAAAGGAATCTTTATATATCTCAGTGTGAAAATATTTAAACTCTCTCTAACATAATATTGTAATTTTGTTTCATTAGCGTTGTCAAATATAACATACTCACTCAAACACTTTACTGGCTGATGCCAGAATAAATCGATGGCCAAAGTACACTTGGTCCCCAACTCGCAATTTGATGTCACTGAAGTACGAGCAGTTGAACAAGACCGAAAAGCGTTCCACAAATGCTTCAGCATCATTGATAACTTCAGTTTCTTCATCAGAACTAGAAGACGGATCACTCTTATGCATTTTCTTAGGAGGGTCCTCCATGTCTGTTGGGTTTGAATTAGATGAGGAGGGGGCAGACATATTTCCTATGGGAAAAAAATAATGATCTTCATTAATTTGAAATATCATGTCTGAGAAAGTAAATACAGTATCTCAATTATATCATCATAAATTAACCTAGATTTTTTCTTGTAGGTGAGAAACAATTAATTTCATTCTTATTGACAATAAGTTATTTTCAATGTGATTCTCTGTGTAATCACTGGAAGAGCAAAACCCAATATTTTCATAGACCAAAAATGAAACCTCAGTTCCATTACTATTATTATTATTTTATCATTGAAACCATACTCACTATCCAACATCATTGACACCATACCCATGATCTAACACTGACATCATACCCATTATCTAACATCATTGACGCCATACCCATGATCTAACACTGACATCATACCCATTATCTAACATCATTGACACTATACCCATGATCTAACACTGACATCATACCCATTATCTAACATCATTGACACCCAACCCATTATTCAACATCATTGACACCAAGCGAAAAAAATGATACATGATATGTTGTAAAAATAAAAGGCAAGTTAAAAAAAGTTTTTTTTAAAAAGATGACAATGTTAAGAAAAGATGATGATGCTAAGGAAAGATACTGAGAACAAAAAGGCCGACAAAAAAAAAATCTAAAAAATCTTATAAATAGAAATCAGAGAGTAAAAATCAAAATCATTTTATGTGATCTACTCTGTTATTATCATTATCCTGGAAAATTACAAATTACAAAAGATATTGAAATTAAACTTAAAGCAGGCAACAGACTTCAGAATTTCATAAAATAATGAGCTAAAAGTCTCAAAAGAAGCCAGCATGGGACAATCACTAATATAAAAACAATTAGGAAAAGACAAATGCAGTTCCCAGATACTCGAATCAACATAAAGACAAAGGCCTTAAACATCTTGCTCTTACAGGAAAAACAAAAGGCAAAAGGGACAGAGGAAGACGAGGAATAACTTACAAATTTAACTTGAACAAATGGATGACAGGAAAAGATAAAACTTAAACAAATGGGTGATGGGAAAAAATAAAACTTAGACAAATGGGTGACGGGAAAAGACCAGAATAGGATGATATAAGTTTTTTCAGAATATCCGAGAAGAGAAATGAAAGGCAAATCATGATCGTTTATGTCTGTTTCAGATCTGGCACTTAATGAATATTATCATGCAAGATAGTAAAAAAAATCTATACAGAGAACTCTTTGTATCTATGCACAACTAAAATTAAAATGCAATGGAAAAAAAAGGAAATTTCTCTTCACAATAAATTTAAAAAATAAAATTGAAAAAATAATCATTTTCATAATCTGCCTTAGCCCAGCTGAAAATTCTTTCCCTTATAATTATAACAACAAAATCATTACCTATCATTCAATTTTTGATGTGGGATAAATAATATAATAATAAACGACTTATATAGCGCATATATAGCGCCAAAATCCATTTTTTAAATGCTCAATGGCACTTTACAATGTGGTCATGAAATTCACAACACCTTATAAACATAAAGTCAGACATTACAAAACAGAACGATACAATTCTGTTTTCAAGTTGGACTTAGAGACAAAGAAGAGTTCTAAATATATGGGGCAGCATTTGTAAAAGTAAAAGCACAGTCTAAAAACTTTGTTCTAATCAGCCTTTGTCGTAAAAGAATGGACAAAAAGGGGTATAGATATCAATAAGAATCGAAGGCAGGCGCCATTCCATGTATGCATTTAAAAACTAAACATGCGATCTTAAATTAAATTCTCCTCTCTCTCAGCAACCAGTTGAGAGATCTTAAAACAGGTGTTATTAGTGTTATGCTGTCTCTGACTTTAGTTTTGGTTATAATTCTGGCAGCTCTGTTCTTCATTCAAAAAAATTGGTTTGCCATAAAGAAAAGAATTGCAGTAACCCAACCGGCTGGTGATAAGTGAGTAGACTAAAAGTTTAACAGTACAGTATCATTATCTAGAAGATTTCTGATGTGGCCAGTTCTCAGATGTGAATGGATCGACAGGCATTAACTAACTTTGTGACATGATTTATAATGGATAAAAACTTGTCGAAATAAAAACCTAAATTTCTAACAACTGGGAAACTATGTATTACAATGTAGTTTACAACAATTTCATAGACTAAATTCTCAGTTCCTATTTTCCTGAAAACAATCATTTCGTTTTTTGCGTTGTCTAGCTTTAGCTTGTTATATTTATATATAATATCAGTCAATGATGCCAACAGTTGAAAAATGGGATGGATGTACGACTCTTAATTTCTTATTCACTCAAAACTTTAAACAGCAGAATGAACACATAACACAAAATAATCAAATGACAACAACATACCCATATAATAGGACGTGCATGGCTGAGTGCTTTTTCATGAACACTAAAAAGCATAAAATGAACGAAATGCACTGGTCAACACTTAAATAACACCAATGACGTATTCTTGTTCTGCAAAAATGTAATAAAACAAAACAAAAAACACAATCATGCGACATGACAAAAATTTGTTTTAATGATTTGCCCAAAAGACAATAACAATAACATAGTACAAAATTAACCTTAATAAAAAGACTTCCTTTATTTTGAATAAGGTCTGCATTATTATCCTTAATCATACAAATTGTAACAAATTATCCATTGTGAACCTAGATATAATGAATATTTAGAGGTGTTACTTTACTATCATAAAACGAAATAAATAACTGGCAGTGGTTTTGTCAAGCAGCTTTTATTTGTTTAAATATAAATAGAGCGCAAGTTCTGTGTGCCGAACTTACACCTGATGCTTTATGGAGGTAGGGAAGTTTGGCACTCTTTTGTTGCTGTTTTAAGCATGTTAAAACATTTTTCATCATATTCTTTACATTCATAGCAAAATATACGTCTGACAATACCAATACCAAAGCAACAGGTATCAATGTGTGCGGTGTATCTAACTGTCAAAATAACATGATTAAATCATGATTTTTGGCCAAAATGTCAAGCTCGTAAAAAGGCGGGAGTGAACTTCAGCTTTACAGGTGTACTTTTGTCAGATCACATAAATATCTATCTGAATCTTACACGTACAAGGAAGGGAAATAAAATATTCATAAAACGAAACAAATATTAACTGTCACTAGTTTTGTCAAGCAGCTTTTATTTGTTTAAATAATAATAGAGCACAAGTTCTGTTCGTGCCGAACTTACACCCCATGCCAAACTTACACCAGTCTACCCTAAGTATCTCCAGTGATCATCTAACACTAACAGCCAATCAACAAGTTTGAAGCATCATTACAAACTACAACTACAGCAATGATCATGACTCTGGGAATAAGGCAAGGGTAATGGAAGTTCATAGAAAGTGGGACGAAAAATTGAATAAAAAGTAATATACAAAAACAACAGTCAACACACAATTATATCAATAAATAGAAACTAATCTACAACCACCAATTCTTACAGTGCCTGCTGTTGCCTTGGGCCTTAGCCATCTAGATAGTCTTTTAGTCTCTAGGGTCTAGATTCGAAGTCTAATGTTTAGACTTTAGATATTTTTTAAATGTTAGTAAGCGATATGCACTGCATTAACTTATTCAATTATTGTTAGAGACCTATCTATACGTGACTCACTGGTGTCTACGTGACTCACTGGTCTGGTATGATGGTACCGTGCTAGATTCCTATTCCTAGTGTGGGCCCGAAGGTGCAAGCTAAATTATGATTCCACACCTGGACTGCTGATCATCATCCACCTGAACCTGTGAATAACAATGTACGTTTGGCTTTCACCATATAAATACTCAACACGAATTTAAAGCAACTTTTCACGTAAGTTTTTGATGATCTATCAAGTTCCGACTTGATTTAGAGGTACGGTGCTGTGTTTTTTGTTGACAATCTGTGATGTGATCGATCTGCTCTGGCTTCGGTAAATAATGCTAAAAATAGAACGAAGCCACTTCAAAGCTTGCCAAGTGTATAATGACATATAAAACGTCAATCAATTTTTCATTGCGTTTATAGAGGGCTAGTGTGAGTTATTGTAAAATAAGTTTCCAATTAAAAAGAAATGAATTGCTGAAACCACTATCAATTTTTTACTTCACTTTCAATACAAATAAAAGAAAACTTAGATCTTAGATCTCGTAGGTCTATACAAGAAACACTAGAACTAGATAGGAGAAGGAATGAAAATCATTTCTATTCTTTAAAAAAAATCTGAACAAATACATTAATTTGCAAGAAATGTTTTATCACTAACATTGATTTAGTTAGGCCTATGTCAACAACAAAAAAACATCAATCAGTGTATGTGACGTGAATGTAGGGTTTGTGACTTGTGATATTATAAAAAGTGATCGTTACTATACTAACCGGTATCAGTCAGTTCAAAATGGCGACCCTCGAGTCAATGGTAGTGGAAGAAATAAGAGAGCAAGAAAAGCCAATTGACAGAGAAAAGGTGATAAAACGATTTGGTGTTATTAATTATTGGAAAAGTTTTTCTCAGTGCCACTGAAGATGGAATTTGCTTGCTCTTACTCTAAGAAGCAAGTTGTCAGTTTGCCGTTGTTTACATTTTGATTTGATTGTAGTTGTAGTGTTAGTAGACTCTTCTAACTCTTAACACATTTCATTACATTGTAATTGTATATTCATTCTTGTTGTGTAAAAATGAATGTTTTAATAATGATTGATGCCTTTCAGATTGTTTTACGGCCACAGACTTAGAATCTAGACCATTGTTCATGCCTATTCTATTATATTATACGTATGTGGTAAACCACTGGTTTTAGTTTTCTAGATTTCCATATTCCATGCTTAGTAACTTAGTAGAGTTATCTAGACTATAGAGTGTTTTTTGTCTATTTTCTGTTTTTGTATTGTAATGTAAGCTGCCCAGAATAGTATCTAGACTACTGTGCCGTAGAAGAACCTCACAGTTTTTATCAATTGCGTACAGTAATTTGTTTTTATTGGCCTGTCTTTGATTGATACTGCTCATACTCATGGTGTTAGTAAAGCGTTGTGGACACACAATGGCCTGATCACCTGCTTGTCTGAGATTTTTTGACCCATAAATTTCCGGCTCTGTGTTCAGTCGTGTTTGGTGGTCAGGGTGCCTGCACTAATGGTGGGTATCTTGTGTGCCTTTCATGGCTGAAAATACGGCTGGCCCTAACACTGCTCTGCAATAATATTAATGGGGTTCGATCAAACCAGACCTGCCTACCGGTATGATTTAGCGTATTTTAGTATGATTTTTTAAAAGTAAATACGCGGATACAATTTTGACTTATTTTCCCTCCTTTGGAGTATGATTGTTGGGTCGATCAGAGCAGATGTTTCGAGTGATAGAGTCAATAAGCCTCATTTCGAACACCTACGGCTCTTGGCCTCTTATTTACGCTCCCAACAGTGAATAGAAGCAGCCATTGCTTTGAAACTTGGGTGTTTACAATGAAAACGAGGCTTCTAAAGATAGCCCAGG
>JARBEQ010235480.1:0-12140 GCA_030265355.1 Tritonia tetraquetra
AGAGAGAGAGAGAGAGAGAGAGAGAGAGAGAGAGAGAGAGAGAGAGAGAGAGAGAGAGAGAGAGAGAGAGAGAGTAAGAGTGAGAAAAGGTATTAAATATGACATATAAATAATGACTTTCTTTAATAATTGAATGGAAATATAAAGGAATGGAAAGAAGACATCAGTCTTGGCCATAGTGTATATTATATATATAGCAAGCATCAAATGTAGACTTGACACATTTTTGGGAAAGCTTAAGGATATGAGAGTGAATCAAAGCACAGCATAGTTATGAGTAAACATGGATTAGTTGATTATCATTGATTTCATGAATATTCATTTTGTGAAATTAAATACATGGCTAAAGGAATATACAAATGGGTGACTCATTGTATGCAAGTGAAAAGCTGTCATCATTTGAAGGTAAAGGGATAATTATTAAGTTAAAATGCGACCATATCTTTAAAAAGTATAACTCTTCATATAACATCATCTTCCACACCAAATTCGAGTTAAGTATACTGCTGTTCTTTGAGCTGTTCAAGGAAAGAATTAGGATTCAAAGTCATGATTTTTCATTTGGGATTCTAATTTAATTCTAAACAAGTAATCAATAGATTTTCTTGTGGTTGTATCAGACATATTATTGCTGCAAAAATGTAACTTTCTAATTTTACTGTTCATAATCACCCTTTCAATCTCAATGCAAACCTGTCAATAATATTTACAACTTTCATTCTTTACATTCAATTTGAACCAACCAAATTATCTAAATGTTCCTCAAACCAAATTATCTCTAGTGACTTGTAAATTTACAAGTTCAAAATAGCCCTCCTGCAAAATTGATCTCCTGAGACTGAGCTGACACCTGAAGACAAATCAACTTGGGATTTTTTCCTCTTTGCAATACGAGGACAAGTATGACACGGTTGAGTAAAGGGATGTAATTAAAGGAACCCTCCTTATGACATACTTTGCATGTAGGGGGAATGGGAGTTATTTCTCTGTACCCTTCACATGCAGGCCTGCCATCCCAAAACAAACAAAAAACACAACAGTAATCCCCCCCCCCCCCCCCCCCCCCCAGTATTATTCAATAAAAATGGTGAAACCAGACCATTTTGACACATTTCAAAATGACTAAATAATAGGAGGACAATCCCTTTTTAAAAACTGAACTTGGCAGGTCTGTGCATTGGCGAGATCAAAGATTCTCTTTCTATTCATTCCCTTAGATAGTCAATTTTGAGCATTCAGTGGCTTTAGACAATAACGAGTCGATGGATTATCATATGTCATATGAGAATACTCACATAAACAAAGACTCTCATACTCAAGCTAAACAATAAAAAAACAAATCAATATAAGTGTTGTGAACAGCAAAGTCCCAAAAATGTTTCAGAAGATAACATAGAAAGTATTCCATACAACAAATCATCATGCAGCAGCTTCCCTACTAACAGCAATCTTTAACTCATCTAAAACAGTACCAGCTACAGAATAACAATTTCAAAATATTCATTAACTGGGTCATGGGAAATGAAAAATGCATATATATAACATGAACACCTGGGATGGCCTGTCAAGATTCGATGGCTGAATACATGAAATATCAACTATTCTAACATATACGCAATCCCTGAATCCTGAAATCTGAAAAAGTTTACAATTCCTGATGTAGGAATATAGGACAAAATTCAAATTTTATACAATATGGGAAAAAAATCCTCTTAGTTCCACAAATACTGACAAAACCAGTTTAAATAAAACTAAAGGGCTAAGGAAAGAATACATAATAATGGTAAAAAATAATCGATCAACATGACCTTCACTTAGTGACAATAGTCAAAACATCACGAGTTTATTCACAAACAAAACCATTTGTCTTTCCAAGTCTGTAGAGAATTTTTCTGTTTCCAGACAATCCAAAATAAAAGAATTCCCATCCTATCTTAGTTTCATCCCTTAGGTAAAAAATCGAAACAACTTACCAGCAATGACTGTATTTATACATTCATACAACAGCGACATGGCAGAGGTACTGAAAAAAAAACAATAAATAATTCAGAAGATGTCAGACTTTAATCCTTTTACACAAGTAGTACCGATAATTTGAAGAATCAATTAATTGTGCATTTATATAAACATGGGTGCCAGCCGGTGTGAATAAGAATTTCTGCAAGAGCATTTAATATTTCCAAATTTCCTGCAACCAACACGTTTTCTTTTACTTTCTTCATTGATAACCTTTCGTACCTTTCGGTGTAAGGCCCACGCGTTTTCACTATACGGATATACCCCATGAAGTGCTCAGATTTCCAGAAAGACAATTTTCAGAATTTTCATTTTCCTACCTGCTGGAAATTTCAGGGAGTCTGGCAACCATGTATAAACATCAAAATGCCATGACCAAACGTCACAAAAACATCCTTATTCATTATCGATTATTATGATTATTCAGAGTTGATGAGTTGGAAGCATTGTCCATTAGAATAACTACTGCAGTATATTTGTTTTTACCTATGTATCAGATTTGTAAGAGGTTCAATCAATTTCTTTCCAAGACGTGGTTCCAAAGGTGTTAGAGCACTAAACTGTTGAAGACATCAAAGAAAAAAATAGTACTTGTCAGTCTCATCCTAAGAAAATTGAGTAACAAAAAAAAAAAAGAAAGAAAAAAAAAATAATACCCCCCCCCCCCCCCAAAAAAAAAAAAAATCCCATAATAATTCATTTTTAAAAATAATTTAAACTAACCATTTCCACAATGAATAATAAAATAGACAAAAATCATTTACAGGCTTTTAAATTGGTTTTCATAGCAACCGTCCTAGAGAATCTGCAGGGTTCCCAGTCAAATTTCTTTAAAAAATTCAAGACTTACTTAATTAATGCATGAATTTTCCACAAGTTGTTTTACTACCACAGCGATTTCATATGTATTATCATTATATGACATGAAATTATAGTGACTTATTTCAATTTGCCTGCTATAAAATATATTTTCTGAATTGTTTTGCCAGACCAAATACCATTGTATACATTGCCATAACCTCATCCCTACTATTAAGGTTACGATTTAAAATGTGTTGGGGTTGGGTTTTTTCATGGGTTGTCGGGTTTTTTTCAAGACCAATTTTCCATTTTTTGCGAAAAAAAAAAAAAATCAAGACTTTTTCCCGTTTTCCCGACAGAGTGGGAACCCTGAATCTGCAATGCTAGTTCTCTTTTTTTTTTGTTCAATTTTCACATACACATTTGTAATGAAAGAAATTGAAATTTTACCAGCTTGATGATTTTGATGAGAACCCAGTTGTTGGTCGAGGTAGTCATCAATTTGAAGAAGAGAGGTGCCAAGGATAGGTAGTTTTTGGGGTTTTTTCTAGCCAGCTCACAAATGACATTCACAGCAGCAGATTGCACACCTGTATATGTGGAAAAGAAAATTAACCATTTTCTTTAAAATCATATTAAACCTCAATAATAATAATAATAATAAAAATAATAATAATAATAATAATAATAATATAAAAAATAATAATAATAACATTAATTATACAGCATCAAAATGTTCCCTTTCCGTTCCACGGCCGATTCATGGACTGATATAGTTGATCATTTTACCGGAAATTTCTTGTAGAGCAGGACATTAGTAGTAATAATGGTTAATTGACACTGATCAAAAAGCTTTGAAAATATGTTCACTTTAGCAGAGAAAAAAATGACCGTCACGTGATTTTTTCAAAGAACCCCTAAAAGTTGTCTAGCACTCTTTACCTGACTTTGTACAAGATGTGAGTAAACATAGACTAGGCACATACATCATAATCTAAGTCTGAGGTCTAGAGAAAACAAAATGTTGGACTTCTTTAAAAACAAAAGTATGTTCATTCTAACGTACCTGGATCAGGATCTTCCAGTTTTTCTTTCAGACGAGGAAAGGCAGGTCTGAGAGCTTCAGGAAATTGCAGAAAAACTTTGTACATAATGAGCACAGCTTTCTTGCGTAGATAGGGTTTAGAGGATGACATCTGAGTGAAACAAGAGAATTCCAGATTAAAACAAGAATCGATCAATCAAAGTAAAATCTTTTTAAACAATCTCAACCACTTTACGGCTCTGAAAAATGTACACCCCTGTGCAGGACTATTGGGCACAGAAAGGTGATAACCTAACTGATTGAAATATTGGGATCCATGACATTTTTCTTTCCGTTGATTGCAATCATTGAGCACACACACAACCATAATCGTGAGTCTCGAGCATTGGATAAGTCACAATTTTTTCATAGCACATAAACCTCCTCAGTTAACGAACGAAGCAGCATTCGGTGATCACGAGGGCAATCTTTTGAGTGTTTGATCAATTTGTGTTCAATGCTCACGTACCCGATTAGGTAAAGGTTGATCAAGTAAAATTGATTATGAACATAAAGGAGGTGATTGCAATCGTTCGAGCAACAGTGTGACTCCGACACAGCTCTACCTTAGAGTGAAATAAACTCACCAATTTAGGGGAAACAACTCTTAAATTGTCATCGCTCATTGTATAGTGAATCCCGCTGAGTCGTTTATCTTATGTATTTATCAAGGTTTGGGTCCTAGTAAGGTCAAAGAATTTGAGAGACTTTTTTTCCAGTTGTGCAAGTTCAAGTAGGAGGCAGTGTCTAAAGGGGTGTAAAACTGATAATTTTAACTTTATTATAAAAGTTGTGACAGACATGGTTCCTGCTCCCTTTCTAAATATCATTCCAGGGCTTTATCAGGGCAGAATTCTTAAATTCCAGGGCTACAAAATCCATTATTTTACCCAGATCGGGTCATAAATTGCACAGCGGCAATTTTTTCCAACTGCTAAGCTGGCAGGACAAAATTAGAGGGCCTTTCCAGGGCATAATGACAAATTCCAGGGCACAATGACAAATTCCAGGGCATTTTCCAGGACTTCTCCAGGGATTTTCAGTATTTTATCAAATTCAAAGGCTTTTCAAAGGATCCCTGGAATTTAAGGGCTACTCGGATATCCTGGACAGGGTCATCTTGAACACTTACCAATGTCATAATGTCATTGGCCAGATCCCTGGCTAGATCTGGTGTCAAGAAGCAGGACAATCCACTCAGAGCTACTCCAGAGTCATACATGTTTTGACTACTCATGTCCTGCAATTCAAATAGAATAAAAGAAGTTGTTTAATAAATTGCAAAAAAAACCCACACAACAATTGTTTAAATCATAAAGTCAAAATAACTATTCCAACAGTCTTCAAAGAAGACAATTTTAAAAATCAAAAAATTAATAAAGAAATGTGCCAACGCAAGATAAAATGAGAAAAAAAATTCAAATTAAAAAAACCAACTACAAGAAACCAAAAACATTTATTATAAAAGGAAATGAGACAAAAAAAAATCATTTTCCGGTATGAAGAAATGAAATAAATTATGTTATGTTGATAAACAACAAATCAATAAGTCCTTAACACAGCATTTTTCTCCCCTTTAAATAGCAGCCTCATCTTTCAACAATATAAATTGTAAATTGTATCCCCCCCCCCCCCCTTTTTTTTAGTCTTCTATCGTCATATTCAAATTATGAGGTGAATGCACAACTGTGAACGTAAAAGTATACACAATATGCTGGGATGGGTTACGACAGTGGAATTCCAAGGCGAAGGTCATGGATCAGGTGTCCCAGTGGTGCAGATGTACGGTTCTTGCCTCTGAAGCGAAAGGTACATGGTTCGATTCCCGGCAGCGACAGCTATTTTTCTCCTTGAAACTTGGTGAAAACCTATATGCCACTCCCCTGATCCTATTTAGGTAGGTAGGATCAAGAACCTAGTCCTATCGGAGACAGACGATAAACTCGTTAAAGAACCCTTGGCAGTTAAAAATCAATAAGAGCAGGCCGCAAGGCCGCTGTCCGGGCAAAATGAATTCCTACCACAAAGGTCACAGTGGGTTGATCACCTGCTTGGCTTAATATCTTGATCCACAGAAATCCAGCACTCATAATGCTGGCCCTACACTGTAATGGTAAAAGGGATAAGAAAGAAAGAAAGGTCATGGATCAAGTCCCACTTGAAGCATTTCCCGTTTTCCTCTAGCAAGATACTCGACCCGTGTATAGAAATGGGAACCAATTCTCAACAACAACAAAAGTTCTAAAGTTTGAAGTCTTACGCCCTTTTCAACATATAAAGGTCATATCAAAGATGGTTCTAGAAAACTTGAGATGATTCCACAAGCAGAGCCATGAAAACTATGAAAGAACTAGAAAAAACCCATGCTAGGCGGACTCAAACCCGGTCATCTGTGTCCGAAGACGAGGTACCAATTCTCATCTGAGAGTGACCACGACATGACAGACCAGCGTCCTATTCAGAAAGTAACAGTTTATCACTTATCCACTTAATGCAAGAAACCAGGTTAAGTCCTGGCCCCATATATAATAAACACCCCCCCCCCCCCCCAACACACACGCACCTCATCTCACTTCCCCTGAGTTATTTTGACTTTAATCAGTAATATGATACAATTGTTAATTTGTTAGAAGACAAGAAGTATACTTTCATGTTTGTGTTTATAAAGAGCAAGATAGTAAATGTCAATGGGAAGCATTGATCCCAGCTTGCAGCCCCCTTTCTAAATTCCCTTAAAAATAAACTGACAATTAATCATCAAACGGATGTACATGGCAGATTAAAAAAATATGACAACCTCAATACACCACAAAACCTAAGTCACAGCTGGCATGAACATGTCTATTTTTAGCCTCATTCACTGAGGGTACACCATATTGTATAAAAACTGGAACAAATGATCACACACACCCACGCATACAGAGCCAATGTGTATTCTCAGTGTATATACATGACTTTCTCTTGTATAGCACTCTTTGGAACCCTCAGATTAAGTTTCAGCAATCCTCTATCAGCAAAACCTTTCGAAGTATCTACAAGACTATTTCATACTATGAATATAAATTTCATGTACAATGAACATAAGCCCTCATCCTCTCTGAAACTTTTCTCACAAACGTATCAACAACTGTTGTATCCTTTAAAAAAGCTTTGGAGATACTGGGACATAAAGATGTTTAGCGTTTTATCTTTGTATCTGTATAGTACCGTAGTCTGTTATACGTTTTTATTTTTATTTTTTATTATTTTTAAAATTTTATAAGATTTGTAAGATTTGCAAACATGGGCAAATATGTCTCTTGCATCTTATTTAATAGAAATAGAAATGAGGAGGCCTAAAAACTGAAGACTGCATCAAAACAGGATACTACAGATATACTCCACAAAAGAATGAAAGAAGAAAAATTACTATTACTTATTACTGATAAAAAATCCCAGCAAAACTCCCAAGAAAAATGTGAACAAGCTATCATTGCAGTAGGGGCCACAAAAAAAGACTGACCATAATAGAGTAGTTTCTGCAAGAATGCCCTCTGTCTGAGTGCCTGCTTTTCAGACAAAACCGAGTTTTTTTCTATCAAAATCATCACTCTGTATGGTGCCAACTAAATTGTTCTGCCGCTGAGTGCCCGGTATCTCAGTGCCTCGTCAATAAAAAAAAAGAAAAGAAATACAAACTAAGTGTTAATAAATCTAGTCTGATCACTTGTCTTGGGTTGACAAACATGTTGTAACTCATCGTCAGTGTTCATTGGATTGTTAACATCACACCTTTGTTACCATGATATTAGCTTTTATGGCCCTAGCCCTAGTCTAACAAATAAACAACAAAAATTGACGAATATAACAGGTCCACGGGTCATGTTCAGGGTTTCGAAGATCAGGTAAGGTACTAAAAGGTCAATGATAAAGAAAGAAAGAAAGGGTAATAATTCATGGCAATCAAAGGTCTCACAGACCTTCCCAAACACTTGCGCAGAAACTACTGTATAATAAAACGTTTACTCAAAATTGTTGTGGCAATTCAAAAGTATAAAAAACAGACAATAGTTTGAGCCCTGCCAACAAGTTCTAATTTGTTATAGCTGAGGAACAGCCACAATGACATAGAAATTTGGCTCGTCATCTTATTTCGTAATTAATACTCTGTTCATTGTATTGTTTATGGTGCCAATAAAAAAAGGTTTGCGGAGAAGGTGAGCTGATCATCTTCTTCTGTGGATGTCTTTGGAGCTGAACATGGGACTGACCTCAACACTGTATTGCGGTATCAATGGGGTATGATCAATCAATCGTCATTGTCAGAGTAGGGAATAATTAGCCGAAACCTATTAATTGCTATCAGAACCAGATTATTGTCTGTCCAAGACTTGCTTAACTTTAATTACTACTTGTTGCCAATTCAACTATGTTGTAATCTACAATACAAAGAGCATCATGGTCAGAATTTTTTTCCTATTCGAGTAATTCTCGACTAAAAAGACATTGTAAGCCCTATGGATTTAGTAAAAATCACTTTCTGATTTTAATCACTTTTTTATATAGAAAAAACATTAGTTAGTAACATTAACCACAGATACAACTTTCTTTAAGATACTTAATCTTTAAAAAATCCTTTAAAATCATACACATATCTATGCTGAGGCATACTATAATTTCTTCTACATACTCCATTGATTTAAAGCTTATAAGTAGACGCTGAGCACACATTTTCTTCAGCTCAATCAGAACATCTCAAATTTTTCTTGGATCAATTCTCATAATTCACAAAGTCAAATGTACTGGTTATGTTATAATATTGCTGGTAGCATAAATGTTATCATCAAGTGGATTAAAAATTGACCAAGCTAAAATTACATAAAAATTTTTTAAAAACCTGCGCCACAATTAAATAGCCTACAAATAAGGGAGTACTGTTGGATACAGAGAATGGTTACAGGACAAGCAAAGTTGACACTAGGCAGTGTTTAAAAAATATCCACCCAACAATAATTCAAAACAAAACACATAAATATACCATCACACACATTTTGGGGTTTAGGGTATTTCATTCCATTCTCACAAATCAAAACACTCCAAATCATGCATTGCCACAACCACATCCAAACAAAATAAAAAACAAAACATAAACCACCCAAAAACTGTCTTACTATGAATTAAAATCTTATTTTCAGCAAAGTTGATTTTTTTACAACGTGTATACACCTCTCTTCCTTCCTTTCTTTCTTTCTCATTCTCTGGTTTACCTCTCTGTGTCAGTTTTATATAAATCTCCCTATTGTCTATTAAATCCAAGGATTAAAGTGAACGGTAACGTTCCCACATATTTTGACCTCTTCTTATTTATCTTTTTTGTCCATCTCACTACTAAAATTTAATTAAGTAATACACAACTCTCAAGCAATTTTTTTTTTTATTACTTTTAAATGGAATATTGAAAAATCAAAGACCATCTAAATGAATCCTTTGCATTTGGGTTGAATTGAGAACCTGGACAATATGAATCTTCTTTACTACATGTCATGTACTGATGGCGATGGTAATGATAAAATTGACAAATCAGAACAAGGATAGAAATCGTATTGCCTTTCAAAATGTTTGCTTCATAAGATAAGAAAGAACGTGAATACATTTAGTATTAGTATTAACGCCACTTAATTTTTTGTTTTACAATTTTATCATACCCCAACAATACAACAGAGTAGAGGTCTTAGAACTGACACAGAATGGTGCACAAAAGGCATCAACATGCTTTGTACAAAGAGCTACTAACCAAAACCAGATGCACTATACAGAGCCTTTTAACATTCTGCCCGACCAACCAATTGTATAATGGATGCCAGGAAATTACAACTATTCTAAATTTCTGTATCTTAGCTTATTATTCAGTTTCAGAGTCCAAGTCAATCACAACAATGCCAAATCTATACAGTGCAACTTTGGATTTCACATTTGAACACAACATCAGAATAATTAATTTGCCCCTCATTATCAAAACAATCATTATTCCATGACTTATGTTGATACTCCACAATAAAAGAGAGAAACTTCAGAGTATAGAGGTGTAGAAATGGCCCAAAGAGAAAAAAGATGATAGCATTTGACGAAAACAAATAATCTATGTTTGGTCAGGTAAAAGAAAGGGAAATGTAAAAGGAGAAAGACTAATGTAGAGATGGCTTTGTTGAAACAGAGGAACAAAAAATGAAACAGTAGAAGCAAAGTCTTTTCTGAGTCATAAATTAGCACCTGTAGGAAACAGCAATCTATTGCCTTCTCTTCAAGGAAAGCTATGTCTAAAAGACGAAAATGACAGTCACAAACCGTGTAAGTCCGAATGTGGGTCAAATGCTATTTTTTTTCCCAAAGATTGCTTGAGAACCCCCTATATCATGTCCAAAAATAGGACTGTTTCACGTGGCATGAATGGTGAGAGATGACATTCGAACACCATGTACCTCTGTTCTTTCACATTTTAAAGTCGTAGAAAACCATGTGTGTCAGTCTTCAAGTGAAAAATAAGAGTCAATCACAGTTGAAATAACTTTAAAACGATTTTTACTGTCTTTCTTGGAATCCGTAATTTTGGACTTACACGGTTTGCGACTGTCACCGGCAAAATTTTGACACAGATTAAATCAATCAAATGTTTATCTAGCGGGCCAATTGAAGTATCAAAATTCAAAATTTTGTTACACAGTAATTGAAAATGTGACGGTCAGAGTTAACTGTCATTAAATTTGATTTTAAGTCATTTTTAATATAGTTTGATGAATGTAAGTTTTATAACCCTTTTTCACGTTCAAGATTTTTTTCAAAAAAAGAGCAATAGAATAAGTAAAAAGACAACAGGAAACTAAAGCAGAAAAACAGTGAAAGTAATAGAAACCGTCAGAGATTCACAGTTCGACAGTATACGGGGTTGTTTTTATTAATAAAATGATGAATAAATAAAATAGCACCAGCAGGCAAAAGTAGTATATATACGGTGAAATGATTGCACTTGTAATAAATTAGTAGCTCTTATAGAGGTGGTCAATAAAATCATCAGCGACAAAAATCATGAAACAGTACTTACAGCACCAGTGAAAGTGATAGTCCTATCAATTATGTTGTAATGATGACTATATTATATAAACAATGCTACAGAACAATCCACTTACAAGACTAGGCACCAAATCATTATGATCAACACCATCTGCACTACTAGCACTGCCATTCTTCTCATTGTTGTCACACAGACCATCGTCGTCATTCATTCAAGAATCACAATATCAACTGTACTGCCAAGACACTTGTTGTAATTTTCATTACCGCCAACCATTAATCTATCATGAAGACTATCCCCCATAACATGCCAGCACAATCAGTCATTACTTAATCTGTTTAACAGCCGTTGTGGTATATAATACAAAATTTCATAATTAGCAAACCTAAAATATGGACATTAAAAAGCTGTTTTTTTTATAAACCTTCTTTGTCTTTGTTTTTTTCAAACTGTAAGTAAACCTCACATTCAAATTACACATAATGGAGGAAAACTGATGAGCTGACAATTGAAGTGAGAATAAGCCTTCAATTGGAAAAGCGTTTTTAACACAACTGCTATGCATTTTCTTAAGTCTGAAATGGACAGACATCACCAGCTCAACTCTCTAGTAACATGAAAAATACTACAAATAAAGCTTAAAGTTACTAGGTTTTACGCCATTGGCAACACATTGTAATGTAGGTCTTATCAAAGGTGGGACCTCTAATTCATAGTCCATCTCCCATAGGACTTGATTCGATGAAATCTACAGAGTCAGAGCCATGAAACTCAATAAAGTTCAACAGAAAAAATCCCAAAGTCTTCATTGGGATTTGAACCCAGTACCTTCTGTTCACGAAGAGAAAGCGTTACCACTAAGCCAACAACCCCCCCCCCCCCTCCAACAGACTATTTTATACTTTCAAATCAGAAAAATAAATGAATAAAGATAATTAGTTGTTTTTTATGATGAAATAAAAAGGGTAATGTTGAAACAAAATAAAAAGGGATTCATAAAAATAAAAAAGATCATTATAAACAATGAACATAATGGGTTAAAAAAAGGGTTTTAAAAATGTTAAGCGATACCAGTTCCCACAATTGAATAGGTTGGAATGAAGGGATGGATGATTGGGGGGGGGGGGGGGGGGGGGGGGCGGGGGGGGGGGGGGGGGGGGGGGGGGGGGGGGGGGGGGGGGGGGGGGGGGG
>JARBEQ010235701.1:5000-12134 GCA_030265355.1 Tritonia tetraquetra
ATGTAAGCAAAATAATGATATTGAGAAGTCATTATCGATACGATGTATTCTCTACCAGAAGAAACATTGTTATTTTTCTACTTAAAGAATGGAACTGTTATGAGTGCTAGAAAAACACAGAAAAATAGCCTTAGAAAGAAAAGTGGAAAAGACGACACCGGGGCGAAAGACAACACCGCCTAGCCAGAGACCGAGGCCACGCTCTAACCAACTGAGCTAATTAGCTTCTCTGGTGCCTGCTCCCCTCCAAATCATGTATTTTTTAAATTTATAATGGTATTAGCACTCTAGTTCATTACAACTGGTATTGAGATTGTGTGTGTGGAAACAACCTGTGTTTTGTTGTACGAACCTCTTTATTTTCCAAAGATTACAAATAAAGATAAGAAAATGAATTTATTAATAACGTAAGAAGTGACCTATCATTCAAAATAATAGATCGGTACTTTCCTTATCGGAGGATGTATCATAATGGTATAAATATCTACATGATGTCCCCTGTACGGGAAGTGACATCGCTATGCCCTGAGACAACGTCATCAGCACTTTATGTGTCTTACTCTTCTTTCTTATCCAATTCCCTGTTACCATTACAGTGTAGGGCCAGCACTATGAGGGTGGATTTCTCTGGATCAAGATATTACGCCAAGCAGATGATCAACCCACTGTGACCATTGTGATAGAAATTAATTTTGCCCGGACAGCGGCCTTGCCAAGGGTTCTTTAACGTGCGCACCGTGCACACATGACTTCCGAGTTTATCGTCCGTCTCCGATAGGACTACGTTCTTTGATCCCACCTACCTGAATAGGATCAGGGGAATGGCATATAGGTTTTCACCGAGTTTCACGGAGAAAAATACCCGACGCTGCCGGGAATCGAACCATGTACCTTTCGCTTTAGAGACAAGAACCGTACCCCTGTTTCTTACTCGTGTACTCTAATATCAGGATTTTTTTCATATGATGTGTATTTTGCTGATTGGTTAATTCACTTCCCAATTTTCCCAATTCTAAAATTCGTTTAGATAGATGAATGAATGAATAATTGCTTTTTGCTAATAACGAATAGTTTTAAAGAGTAATTACCATTAAATCTAATAATCAATACTTTTGCTACACGATGTTTTTTCAGATGCCATGATCAATATGATGTCCCGGTACCGGAAGTTACATTGTTATTTCCACTTGATAATGTTATCAGCACTCTAAAAAGTTAATTACGACTGACATTAAGATTTGTTTTGCTACCGACTTTGATTCGTTACATGGTTATGTTAGCTTTATATTTTATTTTTAATGATCTTTTTGAAGGATAAAGCGTAGGAGTACACCATTCACCTATTTAAAAAGTTCTGCTGGAACAAATAGTGAAAAACGAAATTTTGAACTCCCAGTTCATCTATTTCTTGTGCAGCTAAAATTAATTTCTTCACTGTAAAACACAAAGATACATTTTAATTAATTATAGTGCAAACCACATAAAAATCGGCTAAAAATTGACGGAGGAGATGTGTTTTTAAGGTCCCAAGTTTGCCTCTTATTTATATAGATTAAAGACAGTACTAGAGTGAGATCCCTCGTTTGTAGCTCAGCGGCACCGTTGTTCGCCCCGTAATCGGAACGACGGGGGTTCGAATCCTACCTGCTGAGTTATTTTTCGATGTGTCCTTGAGCAAGACACTTTGCCCTAGCTCACGGTGTATTGAATTGTGGCGACTCATCAATGGTCGGAGATGAATGAGAGGCCACAAGTTGTAACTGATGTATGTCTATGATTATAATGTATTGGAATATTGTGTAATATGTCTAATGTAATGTGTTACGTATTTATGATTGATTATGATTGACTATATGTCTACACATTGTAAAATATAAAATTTCCCGAAAGGGACGAACGAAGTTCTTTATTTCTCTTTCTTATCCAATTCCCTTTTACCATTACAGTGTAGAGCCAGCACAATGAGTCGGGATTTCTCTGGATCAAGATGTTAAGCCAAGCAGGTGATCAACCCACTGCTTGACGAATGAAGTTTGCTGTGTAAGCTGTATAACAAATTACTGATAAAAATAATTTTCCTTCTAGGTTTAATCGTCACTATTTCCTTACCTGCAGCACGGACCCCCGGCGTTGCTTGGAGTCATCAGACACATGATGCACCTCTAAGCAAGTGTTAATCTCTATATTTTAGTCAAACTATATTGAAAAACTTAATTCTTTCTTTCTTTCTAATCCAGTTCCCTTTTACCATTACAGTGTAGGGCCAGCACATTGAGTCTGGATTTCTCTGGATCTAGGTATTAAGCCAAGCAGGTGATCAACCCACTGTGATGAAAAACCTAATGCAAACATGTAAGACGATGAAACTACACATTCACACATATTTTACGACTCACTGGTTTCGGTTGTTTTTCAAACTCATTAAATTTCACAGTGTGTTTATTGTATACCACTGCCAACGTACGACGTGGGCAGTGGTGACACATGGCATGCATATTTTTCCAACAATAACACCATTTTACTCTAGTCAATGTCATGAATGGGAGTATCTGATAATGATAATGATAATGAAAACGAATAATACCAATAACGATAGTCATAATGACATAAATATGGTGATGATAATATCAACAACTACAGCAATGCCAATCATGATAATAATAACAATAAAAATATTGATAATAATCACAAAAAATTGTAACGTTAAGACTGAAATAATTAGGATTACAATACCGATATATAAATGACGATATTAACAACAACAACAGCAACAATAACACTAATGTTATCGATAACTATAACAATGATGGTAATATATATAGCATAACAATAGAGAGGTATCAACATTATAGCTGGATTCGTAATATTTCTAATGCGTATCAATTTCTACTTAACTATCAAGATCCTTTAAACCCATTTGTTTGATAAACACGAGATGGCAAAGGATAAAAGCAAGCATCAAAGCATTCCAAAGGTTCTATATTATAATGTCCTACTCCCTCCCGAATAAAGCCAATTATGTCTCGTAAGCTTTGGATTTGAAATTGTCTTTTCTATCATGAGAAAGATGAGGTTTTCCCCAGTTAAAAGAAAAAGGATTTAAGTCTAGACGAAGAGTGATACAAACATTCATTTGAAAACTATATGATAGAAAGAAGTATACAGTGGCGGTTTATCTGCAGTAGGATATGAGAAACAGTAGCATCCTTCTATATTATACGGACCAAATACAGTCGACTCCAATTAACCGCAACACGACGGGAACGGCAAATTATTGCGATTATCCGAAGTTGCGACTAACCAGTGACTTTATATAGAATCAATTAATTCTGTTTCTTGGAAAAAGTTGCGATTGAGCGGCAATTGCGATTAACCGAGTTGCGACTAACATACACTATTCTCCTGACACCGAAAGGTAAACTAGGACATGATAAAGAAAGAAAGAAAGAGAAACATTCATTATTTCATCACTTCATAATAACTATTTGATATTGTATAGAGCAGAGACACCAAAGATCATAATAAGATATTCAGAAACCAAAGATCATCTACAATAAGATATTCAATCACTTTTACCGAGACCGCATGAGAGTGATGTCCCTTTATTATCCCATAATTCTCTTATTCTCTACGTTCAATACTCGATACAAAATGGTATGGTCGTAGTGCATTCTTTTATCAAAATTATGTGAACTAAAAACATTATCGCACCAAAATCATAGAATGCGTTCTATCCGGTGCACACTTTAGCACAACTATCACACAAGGTGCAAGGGGAACTACTCTTAACATGTCCTCACTCATGATATAGTGAAATACGCCGAGTTGACTCTCTTATTGTAGATGATCTTTGGAGAAACTACTTTAGTTGATACGCAGTAGAGGAAGTTTGTTCATTATAAACATACGCAAATAAAACATGCATTTAAATGACGAATAATAAGATAATATGTTAATTTTCTCATCCATAATGTAAAGACTGGAATAATTAGGATATATAAATGATATATAAATATATATAAATATGATATATAAATGACGATATTAACAACAACAACAACACTAATGGAACGATAACTATATCAATGATGATAATATATAGTGTAATGGTGTAGAGGTATCAACAGTATAGCTGGATTCATATAAAATATGAATTCATAATGACGAATAAGAAGAAAATATGTTAATTTTTTCATCCATACTCTAATATTGTGTTTCTCTAATGATGTGTATCTCTTAACGATCAGGGAAATTACTGTTGAGAACTATCATGTTATCACAAGAAATACAAATGAATGCACAAGAAATATAATGATCGTGATATGTGGGGTTGTCAACGCTTGACATATCTAGTGACTGGGCGTTTCCTTTGACGCTTCAAAGATCCCCCCCCCCCCTTTCTTCTTCTTCTTCTTCTTCTTCTTCTTTTTCTTCTTCTTCTTCTTCTTCTTCTTCTTCTTCTTTCCGTTTGTCCTACGATCTTTTTTGAGAAAAAGGTGAAACACGAAAATATATTTATATGAAATTAGAGAGAGGTGACCTCCTAAAAGGTCAATTTTAGCCAGGAAAACAGCAAATTTCAGCCCAAAGCTCTGTATATCATGTACATTAGATGTCAGGGTATCTAAAAATAGCAATGACTATACTTGGCCAATGTGACTTAAACATCAAAAATTTTGAGTGCCACCCCCGACCTTATATAGCTAACAATTATTATTATAGACAAGCGGGAAAGCTATACAGTCAGCTCTCTTGCAGTGCGAAGTGTGAATCGGTTACATTTTTGCGGGGACAAACAACAACCCTAAGAAACGAAGTCACGAGACGCCCCAGACTAGACTAGGAAAACCTGAACCTGATGATGAAAGACCAGACAAAAAGAAGAGGAAACTCCAAGCCGAGGGCATACAGTATAGAGCCATACTGCTTGGATAGGGAATTCATGTATGACATTTTGCCTAAGGCGAACCGGAAAGATCTATTTTTTTGTACATTATGTTTGTTATCATAAGACCGTTTTTGTGGGTTTTTTAAAAATTATAAAACTGTTAACATAGAAAACCAGAGTTAAGGATGTGAAATTTAAAGGGGCTTAGAAGATGGGAAGTGGCATTGAAAACCACATGATTAAAAGAAAAAAGAAGTTATTATTTGAAGTTCCAATATTGATGATATTATAATAAGACGACTCTATTGAAGATAACGAAGAGTGCTAGTAATGATTGCAGGCAGTCTTCGTTACGTGGCATTGTTGTAGGGAAACAACAAACAACCAATTATAGTATTGGAAATAAGACACGGATGGAGGAAACACATAATGACAATTTAAAGATATGATGACAGAAACAAAATCTTGTATTTGCAATACGTGGTATCTTTATAGAGAAACCAACTGTTTTATGCGGGGATAATGATGAGGCGATATTGTTTGTTTTATCATTATCCAAGTTGCTGTTTCAATTGATTCTGGATGCGCTGTTTGTGTAACAAGCGAAAACAAAACCTAAAAATTGACTGCCCTATCCGTAGATAAACAAATAATGTGGAGTCAGTTACAGCACTGTTAATGATAACGATATCAGGAAAGAGCCGGATAGCTTTGTCTATTGAGCGTATTTCTATTTTGTTCAAGTCGATGTCGATAGTTACCTACATTACTATTTATCACAGGTGTTCGACAGATCTTATTTTGCACTACTTTTTTTTTTTTTAAACCCACCCAAATCAAGTCGTTAGGATCCTAACCCGGTTTTAGGCGTACAACATACACGGCGTCGCTTTTTAGATAGGTCGTTTGACTATCACAGTTTTTGTTTATCTTTAAGTTTTGTACGGGCCTCATACCCAAACTGTCTGATTAGTTTGCTCTCTAGTATTTTTTCCTTTTTTCCTTTTGTACTTTCCGCACAGCGTTTGTTTTTATCGCCCCCCCCCCCCCCCAGCCCGCTCCCCACCTTACCAACTGAATTTGTTCCGAGCGATGCGGCGCAAATAAATCAGATCATACTTTACTTCTGTTCTCTGATACGCAGTAATTAAACAATCAATCTATTAAAATGCGGCGTCCGTGCAATTTAATGAAAAACACGCACCATGTGAACAGGCCTTAAGGCGCCTTATGTGGCAAAAAAGAAGTTTTATCTGCCCATGATTCGTGCAATTGCATAACATGGGGGAAATAATGCAAGTTGTTTGTTTGATCGAGTCCCATTAATATCCTATGTCCAGCCATGAAAGGCACACAAGATACATGCCGTAAATACAGGCGCCCCGACCATCAAACACGACTGAACACAGAGCCGGATCAAAGAGTTTCAGACAAGCAGGTGATCAGCCCACTGGGTCTACAACTCTTTATTGGCACCATGAGCAATATACTGATCAGCATCAATAAAAAACGGGCCGATAAACAAATTATTGTAGCCCTTGTGGGTAGCCCCTCAGCTATGGATACAAACTGTAAGGTTCTACAACCCTGGGCAAAATTCTGCAAGACATCATGACTAAATTTAGAATACCGTGCGTGGTAAACAAGACGGGGAGAAGGGGGTGCCCGTCTTTCTTCTTCTCCTTCTTTTCAAAACATTTCTTTTGTCCTCGCAAGGCAATTAGATATGAATATCTTCGTATCAAAACTCGTTCGCTCTTTCTCTCACACCACGAACCAAAACAGACCATCAACAATGATTTCGCAATTTGGGAAAAAATATATCATCATTGTCGTCGTCGTCATTATCAACATCGTCATCGTCGTCGTATCATTATCATTATTATTATTATTGTTATCATTATTATTATTGTTATTATTATTATTGTTATCATTATTTTGGGGCCAGTGGCGCAGCGGTACGGTTCTTGCCTCAGAAGTGAAAGGTACATGGTTCGATTCCCGGCAGCGTCGGTTATATTTCTCCGTGAAACTCGGTGAAAACCTATATGCCACTCCCCTGCTCCTATTAGGGTAGGTGGCATCAAGAACCTAGTCCTATCGGAGACGGACGATAAACTCGGAGGTCTCATGTGTACGTTGCGCACGTTAAAGAACCCGTGGCAGTTAAAAATAGATAAGAGTAGGCCGCAAGGCCGCTGTCCGGGCAACAATAATTCCTACCACAAAGGTCACAGTGGGTTGAT
>JARBEQ010235812.1:0-12132 GCA_030265355.1 Tritonia tetraquetra
ACTGCCAAGGGTTCTTTAGCGTGCGCAACGTACACACGGGACCTCCGAGTTTATCGTCCGTCTCCGATAGGACTAAATTTCTTAAGCATACAAAGTAAAAATCATAAGTCATAAGTAAAATAAAACTGAGATTTAAAAATACAACTGTGAACACCACTTGCTGTTTCTATGCAGTCAGATATGAGAAATTGTCTTCATCTCATTATACTGTCTATCAAAGTTATATCACTTTTGCTATTAGGGAAAGGCCATTGATTGGTTCTCATCCTATCTGTGTGGTCGAAAACAAGCTGTCCAAATAAATGAAACGCTTTCTAAAGAATATGCACCTGTTATTGTCTTATAAACAAGAGACCATGACCAAGTCTTACCAAAAATAAACCCCAATAACTCCTCAGTTATAATATAAATTCATTTACTTCAAATTACAAATAAGTACTAAACTCATTTTGCCTTATTTGGCTAAATCTGCTCAGTTTTCTTATAGCTGAGGGGTTTACCACAAAGGCAACATATAATATTGTTATGGCCAAACTTGAGCAACACCAAAAAATATGACACTCGTTGTGCCATTCAAGGTTTGGGCACAGTGGGCTGATCACCTGCTTGCCTTTTCTACCTGATCCAAAGTATTTCCAGCTCTTTGTTCAGCAATGCTGGACATGGAGCTTGCCACAACACTGCTTAATGGTATTATGCGGAATGGATAACAAAACAAAACTCATTCATTACTTCATATTTTCCCCCTAATCCAGAGACAATAAAGGGTAAAGCTAACAGAGGTATAATGCAAGGGTAGAGCAAGACAACAGCAATCCAACATATTACATTTTGATGTACAAACTGTTATATCATAGAACTTTATCTTGAAAAAAAAACCCTAATACATAATGATGACTGGTGATGTGAATATAAATCAAATGGTAAGTCCAATATAGATTACATCTTGTGAGACAGTGTGCTCATCTACATTTAGGTATTCATACATTTGACGATTATCTATCTGGAATTTGTTTTACAATTTGACAATATCTATTCACAAAAGGTAAGGCACATTAAAACACTCTTTCCTGGTGAAGAAATTGCATCATGCCAGTAGTCTATTTAAGGCCACAAGGTGATAGTTTAGTGCAAATCAAATAAACAACAAGAAATTTGATATTGACATAAGTCTAGCATTCAGCCCATGAATATGGAAGATAATAATGCAACAAGAAAAATGGGAGGAGGGGAGATGAAAGCTTATTTGAAAGCGAAAAGTGCAAATATAAAACAAAGTATGTTCTTTGTATGAGTGATAAAAATAACGAACAAGCATTATATCTATCTGAAGCTATGCCTTGACAGAAGGTAAAACACAATAATAGCTAACAACATTGAACTTAGAGTAGATTCAATCTGATTTGCTAAAGTGCTATTATATACATAGTATTGTGTATCGTGCTATATGAGTTTGTAAACAAACAAAAATCCATTTCACGTTTTGTTGGGTTTCTTTTTTAGTGACATAATTTCTAACTCTAGGAAGTCAAGTGAGATAACCAGGGATTTAAGCTTGGAAATTTAGCTTTAAAGTTTTATTTCCCTTTACATATCCTTTTCTTTCCCCCATCGGTAAGCTGAAGAATGTCAATCAAGAGTGTCAATCGTCAAATTTCTACGACAATAAAATGGCACGACACATATGTGTATGTGTACTAATCAACTATTCATTCACAGGAATAAAATAGCACAATTCTCATATTACACGCCTTCCCAACACCACAGGCAAAAATATAATTCACAAGTGCCACACCTAGCAATAGAATTGGATCCCATGGTACACCAGGACAAAAAAAGGAAAAGCATTTTTCTATGACATAAGAGATAGAAGGTGACAGTAAGATCAGAAATTACTAATCTAACAATTAAATAAACACAAAGTGGCAAATTATAGGTGAGGAGTAGCCAAAAGAGTGGCAGTGTTTTTTTGTTCATTTGTTTTCTTATAAATGTTGTTTAGTGCATCACACAATTTTGCTCACAAAGTTAATAAAAGATTAAAGACACAGCAGGGCTGATCACCTTCTTGTCCTTGGATCAAGTATTTCTAACTGTGTTCAACTATGCACACAGATACAGATGTCAACAATGCGTAATTCAAGACTGATGGATCACATCACAAAGTGGTCAGTATCAATGTGATCAAACAGATAGCAAAGTACTCAACTAAACCATCCTGTAGTATTGTGCACATTGCTGTTCTTACCTCGATCATTAAAACTAATGAGATTTCAATAATCAAAAGCAAAAGTAACCAAACAAACAAATCAGTATCAGTAAAAAGCTTAAGAATGATCAGACTACAATGCCACAGTCAATTATACTCCCTTCAAAAATATTGTTTCCTTGTCACTTGTTACTTCTTGAGACCACTTTACACACATGGCAGAGTGCCATAATCTTTATTCTTAACATACACATTAAGTAAGAGGTCAAGCGACCAAAAATAATAGTGTTTTGACTTAAACACTTTGGGCAACATAAAAGTAGTTATTTTATCACTTGATATAGCCATTCACAAATCCACTACACAATAAAAACTCAACACTTTTGATAAGGAATGGAGTGGCTGTTACTTTTTATACACCAGAGAAAATTCAGCCTAAAATACTATGCCTGTAAGGCACAGCATTCCCAAAGAATCCAGAGAAAAAGTCTGCATAAAAATTATGAAATCTCCAAGAAGAAACCATCTCACTTGGCCATATTAAGAAAGATAGAGGGAAAGATGGAGAATGAAAGAGAAAGACCAAAAGCATCTAGCTGGCCCCCCATGCCTGCCAAAAACCAGCACAATGCAATGGTAAGAAGACCTCACCTTGTCTGTAGTGTTTTTCCACATTTCTCCAAGCTTCTGCATTTCTTCCATTATTTTTCTTTTTTTATCACGACTTTCTTCATTATCATTATCTCCTATTCTTTCAAGTTCAGCCATTTTCACTTTTGCATGATCCAATGCTTTGTTTATCTAAAAAAAAATGAGACTGATAAAATGTTCTCTTTCCTAAACTTTTAACATGAAACTATAAAGGGTGAAAGCCTCTTGAACTGTATATCACTGTTCGTATATTACTACTTCATTCCTCCACATCTAAGTGTTGAAATCTGCTATCTAAATATGCTGTGGCAATATCAACAAATCCTAAGTTTATCTAAGTTAGATTGTGCGTAATTAGAATTGATATGAACACTTTACCTACACAAATATACAAAATCAAAAATACATCAAAATATAAAGATATCAAACAGTAAACCACAATATGAATGGGACAAGATCACATCAAACTTGCTGAATTTTACAACAAATCTCATTCATATTGTGCCCTAACTCACACACTACATTTAATAAAAATAGTTCATCCTGAATGCCTGTAGTAACAATGGACACATCATATCTAAAATTAGTAAAATGACAAGATATCAGGACACAAACAATCTAATTCCAACCATACACGACAGAAGATTTACTAAGGAAATGATAAATTGACAAGCAGATAGAGCAAATGTGTAGACAAAAAATAATTAGGGTATTACTTTCTTACGGCGAGGGTTGTGGGCTCGAGTCCAGCTTCAGGCAAATCGTTTTTTCCTTGGGCTAGTAACTTTACTTCGATTGCCTCAATCGACCCACGTGTAGAAATGGTTACCAATTCTCAAATGAGATTTGAGAAAGTATTCTGCGATAGACCAGCGTCCTATCCAGAAAGTGACAAATCACTTGTCGGCTTCAAGCTACCAAAACTGGGTTCAGCTCCGGCCATATGAGCCTAAAAGGCTTTAGGACATACTTTACTTTTTTTACTTCTTCTTATATCATTTATCACAATACAACCAAACATACAGAGCATATTGACAATTTCAAAACAACCTTACCCAAAAAAGGGCAGAAAATAAAAATATATAATATATATTAGCAAAAAGGCCTGTTCTTCGAATGGTAACGGTACTTATGAGTTGTGAAGGAGTGGGGTAGGGTGGGGTGGAAGTTCATTTCAGCTTTGCCAGCTGGACTACAAAATGTTATTGTGCCCCAAACCCTCTATTGTATTGCAATTTGTGAACACTATTCACCACTCCACTTGAACTAAGAGTTTATCTATCAGAAGCATAAAAAAAACAAAATATAAAAAGTAAAAACTGTGAATGTTGATAAACAAAAATTAGAAAAAACAAACATTTTCGATAAAATCAACGACACTATGGATCCATTATTCAATACGCCAAAACCATCTCCAGCTAAATAGGAAACCATATATGCAAAATTTGGTCGCAATCGGTATGGTAGGGACAGAGAAAATGCTTGACAAAAATCGGGCTTACTCGTTTATAGATATAGATACAAACAAGACAACAATGTCACTCTGACCTTAATCCTTCATCTCATCATTAAATACAAAAAGACCACTAGTTCATTTGACATTAGAGAACATTGCCACAGCCACAAAATCAAGAAAACTGTTGAAATACTTGTGAATGCTGGTTACTACAGTTGGTGTCGGATCCAACGAGGTCACATACTCAACGAAAAGTTCCAGCAAGGCAAACCGAAATCCCCTGTTTTTTCCTCCTTATATTACTTATATTCTCCTAACTTCGCATTTAACAAGAGGTCTCATTCAACGAGAGCTGAGCATCAGTCGCGATGACCTTGTTGAATCCGACTTCTACTGTATTCCTTAACAAACAATTCCAGTTCCAGGCAAGAAAATCAATAATAAAAACGTATATACCCTAACATTCCCAAAGAAGCCAATAAGAAAAATGTGTATATACAAATATGAATCAATACCTATGAAGAATACCCCCCAATCAGTTTTTAGTGTATGTAGTCGAAGGGAAGCAACAAGCAATTTGTTTATTGGTCTTCTTCAAGACATAATGCTTAGTGGGTATCATTTCTCTCGGTTCCAAGAAATGGATGTGGACTTAGTGGGCTGATCACCAGTTGTGCAGGAATGAGAAAAGGGTTTGCGTCGCATAATTTGTAGTATTTACAGAGTAAGACGAAAGACTTCTTTTTTGCGTTCCACGGTTGTTTACAGTCTAATTCCAGCAGATGTCAACTAGAACATTTTCCTCATCAGCAGTGCCCAATAATTTTTTGTTCAGGTCACAATCAAATACTATTGCACAAAAGTAAGAAAATCATTATATGGTTGTCCCTACAAAACGTTGTAGAATTTGTGAGATACAATCAAACAAACTTGAAAAATCTCTCCCTGAGATACCACCAAGCATCCCAGAAACCATCACAATAAAATCATGCAAGGAACATCTCACCCTTTCTGCTTTGTTCTTCCCTTTTTCTCTCATCATTCGTTCATATCTCCTCCTTTTTTCATCAAGACTTAGTTTTCTTTCTCCATTATTTAATTCTCTTCTTTTCATTTCATCAATATTTGCTTTCTGATACTCCGCTGCTCTTATCTAAAGAAAAGACAAGACTACCGAAATGAAGTAGAACTTGGAAAAATCTGGTCATATTTTTTATATTTCTAACCTAAAATGACCACTATTACTGGAATTATCTTCAGAATATAATGTGTATTTTCTTTGCCGAGTGACTGCTGAGACCAGGTGAATTTCTTAGCCAATTAGAGTGGCCCTCATGGCGACTTTGAAGTCATCGGTCCACAGCTGACCCAGACACATGATATGGTGAGTAGTTTTCACTTCCCAGGCATAGAACTAAATGTAGATTCGGTTGTTTTCAAAATATTGGAATAATAATGACAGATCTGTCCTGTGTTCAGTGCCCTCAAATTAGCAAAATAGCTTTCAGGTATCTGCTTTCGTTGAATCTTTTAAGCTTGGATCCACAAGGTCACAATAATCCAACCACCCATAGTGGTCACATGGCAGCATTAGTCAAATAGGCTATTGTGGCCACATGGCAGCATTAGTCAAATAGGCTATTGTGGCCACTTGGTCCCAATAACATTGCCCTTTTCTTTGTACCACATTCTACCTCTAAAACACCAGGCTATGCCACTCATATGATCTTTCAACTGGCTCTTTCAAAACTATCAACACAGAACGATTGATGATGAAACTCTCTTCTATTTGACACAGCATAACACCTCTTATTCTATTCCTTTCATTGTCTCTCTCATTTTCAAAATCTACTTTCATGGAAGTGTCATCTTAACATAATATAGCAGAAATGTTTGTACTACACGATCATTTTATGTAGAAACACTTTGTTAAACAGATTAAAAATTTTAATTTGTTAGTTTTACACAGTGACAAAACATTATAGGTCCTACCGAAGGCGGGACCTCTGATTTATAGGACTTGATTCCATAAGGAATCCACAGCCATTAAACTCGAGAAAGTTCAAATGAAAAAAATCCCCATGCCTCGGCATGGATTTTAACCCAGTACCTTCTGCTCATGAAGCAAAAGCGGTACCACTATGCTACAAAAGCCCCAAACAGATTCATAACCTTAGGACAAACAACTCTAACAAGCCAAGATATTCTTCTTCAGCACATCTACAATTTTAGGGCATGTCATTGTGACTGTGTGAATCAGATGTTTACGTTACTAAAAACTTTTTATGTAACTGTGGTTTTTGGTAGGTATGTAGATTGTATTATGAGTACAAGGAAATCCAGATAAATCCAACAGGACATGATTTTGGCTGAATACATATGATCTTGTAAAATCCTAGATTCTGCAGAGAATCTGTGAGTATCTATATGAACACTATACATCTCAGCCTAAAAACAACACCATATTTCAGTGACAATGCGATTCACAAATCGATAGTTTTAGGCCTTTGGCAACTCATTATAGATCATGGCGGACAATGAGTTTAATGTCAATATAAAGCACAAAGTAAAGCAATGAAGTAAAAGCCGATAAGATATGATTAGATATAACAACAATGCCCCAAAAATGACATAAACTGGGTTAAGCAAGTGAAAGTAATTATCCTGGCAGGAAACTAAGACATCAACTTGGCAGAGATAAGTAAAACACTATAAACACAAATAGCACACTGCACTATGTGAGAAGCATCAAAAGGAAGACAATATGGCAAAAACACACTAAAAGCCAAATACAGTAATATACACAATCAAACAAGAGTGCTGATCTCAATCCAACTTCCCCTCACCATTAATCTGTTTGTTATTTCAACAAACAATAATTTTCATCTGTTCACAAACATGCATAAAATAAAACGTGAATACAACCATCATGCATGTTACGTCACACTCACACTATTTTGATGATAATCCTTTACATTTTTTACCACAACACAAAAGCCTTTAATTTTCTTTCCCATCACTATTGTTGTAATGGTGTGGCCACTTTTAAACATCAGTGGATCCCGACTTATTGGAAAAAACCAGAGGATTCCAAGAGAAGCACTAGGGGATGTAGAAATTCAAAAGATTGCCTTATAGGCTTATCTCTATTTAACTCTTTGCAGTCATGGGGACATATACAGGCTGAATATTATTCACTTTGAAACAAAAAAATGTTGCACCTGCAATGAGTTAAAAGAAGGGTGATGAAGATGAATATTTAAACACTTGAAAGACAATCTATAAGAATAAAGACACATGTACTAAAAAGGCTGGGAACCACTGGCTTAGAAAACGTAACAGACAAGATTGGAATTACCACCACCAACATACACTTCATAATTAGAGGCATGTCAGTACAACGAACAAGCAGAACAAGCGAAGTTATATAAGGTGATTCTACTCCACATCATCTTGTCATGTCCTAGCCCTAGCAGGTGAATCAGGTTGTGTTTTATTTCAAATATAAACGAGGGTTTAAGTTGAAGTCAACCAGTACAATTCTGAATTTTCTTTGCACACAAAACAATCATGCAAAGATGGCAAAAGAAATCATGAAACAAAACCATGCATGCCCATATTAGAACAAAGAAGAGACAAAAACTTTTAAGGCTACTCACTTTCTTAATATCATATGCAGAATCTTCATCATCTTCATCATCCTCCTCCTCATCATCATTATTATCATCCTCCTCATTATACCTATCGAAATCATCTTCCTCTTCAACTCTTCCGCCCTCAATATCATGATCACCAGGTGCGCCCCCTTCCACTACATCCACGGGAATATCTTCTGGAGGAGCAACTTCGCCCACATCCTATAAGTAAAACAAATCCAAGGCCACATTCAATGACTAATCTCTACATCTGCCTAGAACAATATCATCAACCCTGATTTCAACTAAACTAACATTTACATTTCTTATTATACTTTGTCTCAAAAACGAATCTCTTGGATTCGCATTATGCATTTTTTAAAAACAAATAAATAATTTTTTAATGCAACAAAAAACCCCCAAAAAAACTTAGAACTATCAAATGATCAACTTGATGTTCTGTCTGATGTTTTCAACATATTTTTTCTTCTGACCTCCATAACTTGTAAAACTGTTAATGCAATTCCTGAAGTGTATGGACACCAACTCTTTTCTATTGTTTCCTTATCCTTTTCAAAAATATTCCATGCTGTTGCAGATGTGTTGAATATTCTAACATCTCAATACAAACTCTCGTCGTGGGTATTTTAACATATTTTCTCTACAATCCAAAAGGATTGTTGATGAATAAAACATGAGAACAAAACTGTCATTGCCACTTTGATGTACTTTTTGTTAGTTCTTAAACTTCAAATATATAACAATCCTCATAGAAATGCTTGTTACTACTATTACAATGCAAAATAATCAAATCAATGTGCGGTTAAATTATACTAAAGTGGATAAAACACAAAACAAAAAAATACTTGAAGAGCAAAAGTATATTGACATACTCAAGCTTCCCAAACTGTCCATAGTATAATTAAATAGAAACCATGACAGAAATATTTGAATTGAAGCTTGAAGAATTATATTGTCAAAACAGACACCGTATCTACAATAGAGCAACACTGACAACTGAGCTATAATGGTTAGTATTTCAATAGATCATGTATAACATGGAAGAAATACTCTACAACACATTTTTTGCTATAGATTAGCTCGACAATAGAAACTATCATTTTAAAAAAGGCAATATTTTCCATTTGAAATCTGTAAGGACTGTAATATCAAAAGTTGTATAGCTGAAAAAAATGATACCTTTGATACTAATTACACTGCAGTAATGTAGGAGAACAAGAGAAAAGAAAATAATCACATGTTTGTTTCATATAAAGAACGACCTTGATGCAACTTTACAGACTCTTATAGCCAATGATGACAATAGTCAAAGAGGTTTGAAAACTTTGTTAGTCCACAGAGAATCACGTAGATGAAAATGATGTCAAAACATACAACTGACTGTAAGCTCAACATTTGATGTGCAGCAGTAATTTCCATTAAAAAATTCCATTTCAATTAACTAATTCCATCAAACATAATCAGAGATTTGTAATTTATTTGTTTTTTGGAGGAGAAGCCAGCAACACAATCATAGTCATATTGCGGTGAGGAAAAAACAAGAAAAAGTAAAATTAAAAGAATAAGTAATAGAGAGACAATCCTCCCTCATCCCCTTTCCCCTTACTTTGAACAAAGTCACATCTAAAAAAGAGAGATTTCAGATTAAGACATCAGTTTTGTTCCCTTGCAATGCAAACCACCCAAATTAATTACCCTGTTTGTTCGAAGAGAAGCAATGATAAATTTATTGTCATATCATCTGGAGAAAAAGGACAGGTTGTGAAGTGAATGAATGAGAAGTAGGAGAAGACCCTATAAGAAGCATCTTTCCAAAGGGTGCAAAACAAAAATAGTTTCTTAAGACAAATACAAAATAAATTAAAACAAATGATAAGTATAAAGGCATCTAACGCGCAAAGTTCTTTGACATTTTCAGCGGCCTAAATATATGGATCAGGAGGCACCTCTTGCCAATCTCTGGTGTGGATTGGGAGGTACCTTGTCAATTCTGGGAGTGAATTGGGAGGTAGCTTTTGCCAATTCTGGGAGTGGATTGGGAAGTACCCTTTGCCAATTCTGGGAGTGGATTGGGAGGTACCTTTCCCATTTTCCGTTTCTGATGATGTACCGATAGTGACGTATGTTTTTCTCGAGTCATTCATGGATTGAAAGGCTTGTAAAAACAGCCAGGTTGATAATAAATGACTCCGATATGAAAAACCAAAGCAAAATGATAAAAACAACTTTTAATTTTTGCTTTAACTTGACGCAACCAATAAAATTGAAGCAAATGTTGAGTTTCAAGTGTACAGGAAAAAGGGTCAAAAGGCTATGAATCAAATAGTAGTCATTCAAAGGGTTTATGCAAAATATCTTTTAAACCAGCAATTTACAAGATACTGTTTTAGCGACAAGCTTGTAATTTTAAAGATTTATTTATGACAGGCCATGCATAGGTAAACATGTCTTTAATAAAAAATGAGAGTTTGAGAAATTTTACATGAATCCCATGAATGACTTGAAATAGCAGTGATAAATAATAAAAGATATTAAAAACAAAAACTATGAAAATTGGACACTAGCATGTATGAGATGAAGTTACAAGTACAAAAACAGAAAAGCGTTGAAACTCACTGGATCTTTTTCTTCAGGTGCAGGCTCTTCACTATCCCCCTTCGGTTCGTGTGTTTCCGTCTCAGCTTGTTCCTCTTCTTCCTGCTTGTAGATTTCCTTTATATTTGGCCAGATTTTTTCTGTAAATGTAGCTAAGTCCACTTCCTCATATTCTTCTAGATATTCCTGAAACCATAATAATTAGAAAATTATACATAATAATTTACATCAAAAATCAAATTTGTAGATATAGGTTTCTATTCTGTAATAGAGAAAGCCATGAAAAGTCACTTTAGGATATAATAGTAGAAAAGAAATGCATTTCAAACCTCATTCTAATCAAATCATTACATAATTCAAACGGCAACTTTTTTCTTACCTTGGCTTCCTCGTCACTGACAGTTCCATCAGAATCAATGTCAAACTCCTTGTGTTTCATCAACTCTGGATAATCCACCCTAGATTAAATAATAAAAGAAAACAGAATACATGACAAATCAAGATTTATCATTGACAACAAAGAAAAATAAAAGTACATCCTTAATCTGACTATAGTAACGCTACAATTAGTTACTTCTGGTCTATCACAGTTTACATTCTCAAATGTCAATTAAAAACTGGTACCCATTTTAACACAAGTGAGACAAGCAAAGTGAGGTTTCTTGCCCCGGAAAATAACTAAACCCCTGGAGTGGGACTTTGAATTCACAACCTTGCCTGCTGTCGGAATGGCTTGGCCACCTTGCCACCCGCAACCAAGAAAAAATATCTCAAAATTTAACAAAATAACTCCATTACGACAACAACACATCAGTAAAGAATATCTGAAAGGTGAACTTTTATGAATATTAGAAAATGCTTTTTGTGAGCATAAGCCTAATCTTGTTATTTTTTTTACATAGCGTGCATTATTTCGCAATGCATTGAATGAGGAAAAATAGGAAATAATGCACGCCATATAAATAATGATACTACAGTAATTGTTTTGAACACAAGAATAGCACTAATTAGAATTAAATAGAGAAATATCTCACTTTCCATCGCCATTAACATCCAGAGTTGCAAATGCTTTGCCAGCAGATTCTGCTTCCTTCACCTTTTTACTCTCTTCTTTGACCACTGCAAATAGGAAAAAATTGAAAGAAATGAAAGAAGGTCATTCTATTTCCAAGATTTAAAACTGCAAGAAAATTACTAAAGTGTTGCAATGGGCACATATCAAACCATTCCAATGAAATATGCTAGCTACAATGACAACAAAGCCTATAAGAAAAGGAGTTAATGTGATTTAAAGTTTAACATTCTTAGGTTTCATATCCTATAGTTTGAATTTGTTACAAATCAGTAAATCATTAAAAATATCTTACATTCCCATGCTTTTTTGTGCTCATCTATGGCTGCTTTTTCAGGTTCTTCTACTGCATTTTTGGCGGCTGGAAATGAGATTGTGAGAGGGCAATGAGTATTTGAGGCAAACTCTATTCTAAAGGAGGCGAGGTGGCCGAGTGGTCTAGACTACGGACTTCCATGGCGAGGGTCGTGGGTTCGAGTCTGGCTTCAGGCAC
>JARBEQ010235922.1:0-12131 GCA_030265355.1 Tritonia tetraquetra
TGTGGGTGTTTACTATCCCCCCCCCACACACACACACACATACATACACACACACGCACGCACACACACACACACACACACACATAGAAACTGAAAATTTAAAATGAAAATGAGGTTCTAGTACATGGATTCCAATATGATATAAATACGTATCGACACCATCATAATATTATTATTCTTATTGAGCCGGAACAAACGCCATCTTGGAGGGGACGACAGACGGTTCCATTTACAATCTCAAGTCAGGTACACAAAAGATAGGGTAAAGGGAAGATTAACTATTCCGGTAATTCTCCTCTAAAATATAAATTTGATGTCATTTTGTCCCCTTTTCATTAAAGGGGGGTTAGGCGTTCGACCGGCATTCGGGAAGATGCGGGTTTGAATCCCACCCGCTGAGTTATTATTCGCCATGTCCTTGAGCAAGACACTTCACCCTAGCTCACGGGGTGCTGAACTGTGGCGACCATCAATGGTGGGGAATGAATGAGAGGGTACATTGTTGTAACTTTCTTGTACATATTTCTATGATTATGTATGAAATGCAATGCAGTATATTATATAATATGTCTAATGTAATGTATCCTGTATTCTCAAGATTGATTGTATCCATGTCCACCATTGTAAAATAACAAATGTCCTGAAAGGGATGAATAAAAGTTTACTTCGCCTTTTTTAACGAACAAAACAATCTGACCATGAGTTGATCGTTTGTTTGGCCTGGATCAATGATCCACCGTATTGCCAGGATCGGTGTCTAAGGTACAGATCACCACAAGCTCGTACTCTAATACGATGCCTACAAACAAGCGGACTCGTCGGGAAGAGAAAGAAAACAACGTCTTCTCTAGAATCCACTTCCTGTGCATTGTAAAACACTATTCACCACACTCTTTGTCGTGTTGTTGATCGTCATCGCCACCTTCTGTACATTGTCATTGATTGTATGTTTTAAATTGGTATCGCTATCCTTATTTCTGAAGTATGCTGTGCAAAAAATTGTGATGACATAAACAGTGATAGTGCCATTATTATCGTTGAATGAGGACTCAATCACCAGTCTCCTTCCCTTTCTCTCCCCCCCCCACCCCTCGCTCTCTCTCTCTTTATCTCCTTCCCTTTTCTCTCTCTGTCTCCCTCTTCCTCTCTCACTCTCTCTCTCTATCTCGGTCGACTTCGTGTTCTTGCTGGCATTTTCGTCCAACTTTCAACGATTTTTAGATAATTTAAGGGAGGTGTTAATGGCAGAAAAAGGGGGGGGGGGGAGGTGTGTGGGAGGGGGGTATGTAAATCAGCATCGGAAACAAGTAGGAGTTTGGGAAACATGAATATTGCCAAGGCCGTCTGTATAACTCTATTGTATAGAGAGTGTCTTGGTTTTGCGGCCAATTTACTAGTAGCGTAGGTTTAAGTTTATCATAGAATAATTGCAAGAAGTAAGGGATGACTATCGTACCAGAATAGAGCATCTGTTTCCATGTGGTTAACACTCACGCCTCTGCATACGGAAGTCCGGTGTTTGAATCCATCTTGTGCATTATTTTGTTTACTGTCTGAACATTCAAAGTTTTCAATATTGTGTCCCAACGGTTCTTCGTCCTATTGAACCGTCTTCTACAATATAGCCATTATGTGCTTAAAGCGGCCTACAACTAACAACTTAAGAACCCTGTGTGCAATAATAGAATTACCAACATTATGATTCGGAAGTTTACAATAAGAAACGTCTTTTGCCATCCTAGGTTAGGGTTTGTCGATTGGTATACCTGCGTGACGGCTCTCACCCTGTGGACCCCTATCGGAGATGGACGATAAATCTGAGGTCCCTTCTTTGATATGACCTATAATGTGTTGCCAAGACGTAAAACTGACAACTATTTACTTTTTAAAACCTAAAAAATGGTTACAAACACTAAAAATCGTAAAATCCAATTAGTGATTACATATTAAGTAAATGAACAAACATGAATAGATAAATCAAATCAATCAACAGTGCTATACCAATGTTATTTATGTTCATCATCAACATCAATGTTATACCAATACCAATGAGGTTGATAACATTAATTAAAATCAACATCTAAAGAAAAGGAAATGAAAAGATACAATAACAAATGAAAACATAGACGTCTATTCATTTGCTGTTATTTATTTCACCCGAGCGCAAATACTAATCCATTTACGTAGGGTTGTGAACCCAAAGCCTACGTACATTACGATTAGAATAGTGCCTTTCTTTTTTAAATTCCTTACCACAAAGAAAGGAGAAAAGGCCAACAGATGTGGCTGGTGCGCTCGCATTTGGATACGAAATCCACGTTATAAAAAACTGCTGTCAAAAAATTTGAGAGAGATCAAGCTAAACAAAATAGATTTTGGAAAATTATTAAATGTTTACTACGATACTAATCAACGGACGGGATGTTATTTTGAGCATTATATGGAACTGCTAAAATCCCCAGTCTTGCTTATTGGTAAATACTGACCTATGTCCTTCTATCTATAATAGACTTTGCCTTTTCTTTCATTGCTCAATGGATTTCTTGCCTTTCGCCACGTCCCACCCATTTTACCCCTCGCACTATTACGTACCCAATCAAGACGTTGTCGCGTGCACACTCAAAGGCACCAGTTGGCCGGCACGGTGCCTTTAACGAGGGCACCACCTTACACAACAATTCTAGCCTTACTTGGTGTCGAGCTTTTTAATCTCCACCGTTCCCTATTGCCCCCAGCTTCATTGAAATGCGTCAATTGCAGATTGCTTTCTAATTCTCCATTCGTTTCCCACGTCAATTGCCAACACTTCCGGCGCATATTTCCCGTCATCCCCTGCCCGATTCCGGTTCCTATTTCCAAACAGTTCGTATTTCTGCACGCGACCGTCACACTCCCTTCCACGCATGCGCGTGACGGGTGTTACAGAGCCCTTGTAATGAGTTGTCGAGGTAATTGTTCATCTCCGGAAAGGAACACTTGTCTGTTGCTAATAGCTGTAAAACCTCCAAAAATTGGAGCATAGAATAGTGTTTGCTCTCATATCCGCGTGGACACATGAATGGGAGAAGGGAAGTTAGCTGCCTCCATTGTTATGCAAACGGACAAGACGTCAGAAATTAGTTTCTTCCTCTCATCATAATCGCGACACAATGGCATGTTCCGGAATTGTACAACGGCAGCAGCACAAGAAGAAGAGGAAGTCGGGAGATAGAGATACACACAACCGAGAGAGGGATGAGCATTCAAGGGAAATATAATATAATTTTATGGACACTCACGTGATCATAATGTGATCATAAAAAGAAAGAGGAATAGATGGGAAGAAAAATGACGAGCAAAGGAGCGAGGTTAAAATGAATGGCAGCAGAGATTGAAATTTGCACATTATAATATAAGACACCCACACCAACAAACATACAAATGACGCATCTAATACTTTATCACGGACATAGGTCAAATACAGGGCTAGCAATAGGTCAAATATAGGGCTAGCAATAGGTCAAATATAGGGCTAGCAATGTTTGATCGAAGATTTCATTAGGCTCCTTGTATCCATGTATTCCTTCCTTAACACACTGAGGAATAAATTATAGTCCAGTCAAAATGTCGTTTGACCTAAAACAAGAGAGAGAGAGATATAAGGAGGTGGGGTGGGATAGAGAGAGAGGGGGAAAGAAAGAAAGAGCGAGACAGAGAGAGACACAGAGAGAGACAGAGAGAGAGAGACAAAGAGAGAGAGAGAGAGAGAGAGAGAGAGAGAGAGAGAGAGAGAGAGAGAGATTGGACACGGAATCACTCTTATTCTTATTGGTAATAATGAGTTTTCACATGTAGAAAGCACACTAATGATATTCAACGATCTTTAGGCCATCGGAATTAATGAATATTTCTCCTATTTTTTTTTATGTTAGCCTTCGCGAGTAACAATGTATACAATGGAATAACAATATTCTGTGTTCATGACACTTGCAATTGAATCACTCACAGACAGTATTGAATTAAATACTTTGTTTTAATGGCATATTACAGAGCATGGAAGCAACATAATATATGAATTATATCTTTGCTATTTTCATGATGAATATGATGATGGTGGTGATGATGATGATAGTGATGATGATGATGGTGGTGACGATGATTGTGATGATGATGTTGATGATGATGATGATGATAGTATAGTGATGATGGTGATGATGATGATTGTGATGATGATGTTGGTGATGATGATGATGATGATGATGATCATCATCATCATCATATTGTTTTTCATGTTAGTATCACCATGTTTGCATCATCGTCATAATCATGTAGTTGTTAGCACTATCATGCTGATTGTCGTTGCCATTGTGGGCCTCATGATTTGTATATGGTTGCTTTGATTACGATAGACTTCGCAATGATTTCCCTTGATTTGTATTTTAATTCACAGTATTACAAAGTGGCTTATGCATTTGGCAATTTTAAGACTCAACATACTGTATTTTTATTATCTTTATTATAATAAATGGTCTATACATCAATTCCTATTGTTTTCCAATCACAAATGCCGACACGGTGCTTGTGAAACTGACTTCATAAATAACAATATTACTAATCGTTTGCTTTCGTTTTTAGGATGAAGTGATGATTATAATGATATTACATTAAATGCCATTAACTTGTTGGAGTGAATTGTGTTGGTTATTGGGTTATCTATTTCTTTGTGTGTGTTTCGCCAGATAATGTTGTCACTCAGTACTACTGTCAAAGATGAATACGATTTCATTTACAAAACTTTTTCGAACGCATTGAGTTTTTCTTTGGGACATCTTTTCTGTCTTTCTTATCCAGTTCCCTTTTATCTGTACAGAGTAGGGCCAGCACTATGAGGCTGGATTATCTGGATCGAGATATTAAGCCAAGCAGGTGATCAACCCACTGTGACCTTTGTGTGGTAGGAATTAATGTTGCCTGGACAGCGGCCTTGCGGCCTACTCTTATCGATTTTCAACTGCCAAGGGTTCTTTAACGTGCGCAACGTGCACACGGGGCCTCTGAGTTTATCGTCCGTCTCCGATAGGACTAGGTTCTTTGATGCCACCTACCTGAATAGTTGTGTTTCGCCAGACAATGTTGCACTAAGTACTGCCAAAGATGAATAAGATTTCATTTACAAAATATCGTTTGGAGAGGTAGAAACGACAACGACGTACGTCTCTTACTCTTACTGACTGGACACACATTCCATGTCACTATAGGATAGGGTCTTCAACTTCCTGAAGGTCTGGCAGAGAAATGATCCAGGTCCTTTATGATTTGGAACCCTTAACCTTCACATCATGGAGAGAGTGTGTTATTCCCTCCGCCACTGTGCCCCTTTTCTGAAATATAAAGCTGTACCTGAAATCATCAAGAGAATTTTTGAAAGTAGCTAGATCAAATGATATTTTCTTCACGATCATAATCAATTTCATTAAATGAACAAGCAACTATGCCTGAGAGTGCGTCCTCACGACTAAGTGGTTTTAAAAAATCTTTTAATAAGTTTTAAAGTTTGAATCTTTACGCCCTTTTCATCATATCAAAGGCGGTTCAACAGATGTTAAGAATATCCCACGTGACTCTCTCAGGCCAGAGCCATAAAAACTGAAAGGTCCATAGAAAAGAATGCTGCACAAAGTGAGATTCTACCCGGACCTCCACATTCAGAGGCAAGGGGATGCCCCCTCTTTCTTGTCCAAAGCACAAGTTGCATGGCGTGAACGGAAAAGCCCCACTTTGGAAGCAAAGTTGGAAATACTTAAGATCAAGATAACAATTCACGCAGGCAAAGTTGGAAATACTTAAGATCAAGATAACAATTCACGCAGGCAAAGTTGGAAATACTTAAGATCAAGATAACAATTCACGCAGGCAAAATGATCTGTTGTGTAATGGGTATGATTAACTTACAATGCGACAAAAACTATCCGCTTGTGAACGTTTTTTACTCATGAGGAATTGGAAACTGTTGAAGTGGCAGAACAACTGTTATAGAAGAAAAGTGGAATGTCGACCGTGGGGATCGAACCCACACCAGCCAACGGCAACACCGCCTACCCGGAGACAAGAGACAGACGCTCGTCCAATCGAGCTAATCCGCCACCCCTCGAATGGTAGAGCGTCTGGCTCTGACTATTCGGTATTGCTGTTCGCTGTTGTGGGTTCGATCCCCACGGTCGACATTAAACATTTCCTCTTCTATGGCTATTTTTCTGGCACTTTCATGTTTTCCATCGTTACACATTACTAGTGACTTATATTCAAGTGGAATTGGGGAAGTCGGTGGCTTGCACAAGTAGATAGTCCATGCCAGGCTTGGCTTGAACGCGATCAGGTTCAGTCTGATATTTGGATCGTCAAGCCTTCATGCAAAGGAAAATCCCCAAGACTCTCTAACTTATCCTTTATAATTATTATTGAAGCACATTTTTTCAAAATGTATTCATTTTGACATTATATCATCAACTGAATCAGACAAAATATATTTGTTCTGATATCAAACACGAGCAATATGTGTAGGGAATGGCTTATATTTTGATTATTGGGAACAACCTATAATATACATATAGACGTCGATTTATTGGTATGACCATTTTGGTGGTCAAGACACTTCCAAGAAAAGATGAATGTTCACTCCCCAAAGATTTTGACTTTAGCTGCTGTCTGCTACCAGTCTAATGTTACAACCTAACATAAAAGTTTGATTTCGTAACAGCTGACACCAGTAATAGGACTATTGAGATTTAACCCTTTTCCTTCGGGATTCAGTCTCACCCAAAAGACGCACCTACCAATGATTAATAACCAAAATAACATAAACAGTTTAAAATTCACAGGCGAATATCCATATATTTTTTTGTGACAATTTGATTTGTGCTTCTACATTTTCTCCAACATCATGATCAAAATAGAACATCGAACTGTGAGTAATGCATTTTATAGATAGCCACAACTACAAACATAATGATGCGGATCTGATCCTGGTGGCCGTTAAAGGTTAAAATAGAAATAGTCTTATCAGTGATAAGTATTTAATCACAGATTATAGGCAATTACATGGAACAAATTAACAGTATCTGAAGCGATCTCTGCCAATGCCAATCCTCCGTAACCTCATCATCTTCTTCGGAAATAATCTCTCCCTAATCTGAACAGTTTGAAAGATCATAGTATCAGAATGGTCCTGGAAAGGTCACATGAGCGGAAGTTGGAAAAATAGAAGCGGCAGCCGAGGGGGAGTGAAAGGACATGAAGGGGAATCGAGGGCACGTGCAGGCACCACGATGACATCTGTGCCACGGAAGATGGCGGGGGAGATAACTGCCTTATTAAACGTGGCCCTGACTCAAGAACCATAACTCTTTCGTTCAGACTTGTCTCCTTTCGGAGAAAAACGGTGATACCATGGCTGGTAAAGGGGAGAGGAAGCACAGAAGACTTGTGCTCAAAGGGACGTTTTCTTTTTCAGGGATAACAGGATAGTTTTGTGGTTTTTGTAATTATCTTTCATATTTTATTGCATATTATTACGTCTCTCATCTGTTATGATATATCTCCTTCCTTTATGTATTCATGTATTATGGCTTTTGACATCTTTGTCTAGTTAACTAAATGGTTTTTTTTTTTATCTCCTGCCTCTTTACCTTTGTTCATATTCTACGCATGTAGGAAAGAAAGGAAACGAGTCTCACATCAAACGCACTAAAGACGCCTGGGTTTATGTGTCACTTAAATCTTTGGTCACCTAACTGGGGAAACTCATGTGTGTCTTTAGTGCGTTTGTTTTGTATCCTAGTGTTAGATCCCATGCCTTGGGGACGAGATGGCCTGTTAAGTTTGAACCTACCACCAGAGCCTTCACACTACGTAAGCGTGCTGTAGCGACAAGAGCTATGAATTAGATATACTTGAGTGATTCAGTGTCACCATTGAGTCCATAGATGTTGATGCCATCATGTTTAAGGCTAGACCCAGTATCAGTATCAGTAGCAATATTAAACGAGGTTATTTCTTATGGAGCAGCTAACACTATAATGTAGTATTTGCGTCTTTTAATCCATTGTCCATGTCGAGGCTCCCAGTTACCTCAAACATCTCCTTCTCCTTCTACGTACATGTCTACTCATACTATTGTGTGGGGTCGCCGGTGCATGTTCCTGTTCTCCATTCATTTCTATTCTCAGACATATCTTCCTCTAATCCTTCATTTATACAGTTCTGTAACCCTCTTCTTGGTCTTTTCAGTGGTCTCAAACTTTATTTTGATATTTTTTTTAAGGCCTCGTCTGAAAGAATTCTCGAAATTTTTTATCTTATCAGTTTTCTTCAGTCTCTTTTATTCCAAAGATGGAAGCATTTTTACTTCAGTGTTTCCTTTCTTATGATATCTAGTTTATCTGTGTTCGGTTTGTGTGTGTGTTTGTGTGTTTGTTTGTGTGTGTGTGTTTCTTTTGTTTGCTTGTTTGTTTTGTTGTTGTTTAAATTCTGTTGATTCTTTTTATCAACAGGTTCCATTTCTTGTTATATTATCAGGGTGCAGCAAAATAATCTGACCTATGTGTAGGTTTAATAAAAGCCAAATAAAGCAAAGAACGAAAAAAGTGTTTTTATTTTCGAAATGTACATATCGTAATGCCATTTTGTTTCACATGGTCTAAAGAATTTAATCAGTCAAGTGGGTGTCGTTACTGTCCACACAGTGTCGGAGGCGTAAAAACAAAAGTTGTCCATAACTCGGCGGGTCATTTCATGTGGAATGGCTGTAATTTCTTGACGAATGGCATGTTTTTATGGTTCAATAGATCGAGGGCGATGAGTGCATACCTTTGGTTTCAGGTATCCCCACAGAAACAACTCTCACGGGTTCAAATCAGATGATCGGGCGGGCCAACCGATGTCACCGCGCAATGAGATCAAATACCGGGGAACATCTCCCTCAAAATACTCATCGCACGTCGAGAAGTGTGGGCTGGTTGCCCCATTCTGTTGAAACAACAAATCGTCAAGTTAATTCAATTTGGGTCTCAGAAAAGTCTCTAGCATCACACAATATCGATCAGAGTTCACATTCACTGTAACATTTTGTCTTCTTTGAAGAAGTACGGATCCCAAATACCTGCAAATTTTGTCAGATCATTTTGACCCCACCTGTAATATTTGATTTAATCGTTATTTCCATGGCCAGGTAACATGCATTTTGTTCTTTCACTCCAGAACAAGAAATGGTTAAACCCTTGCATTATTGACCGTTTCAGCAGATCAGATATTCGAATTTTGTCAAGACTTTGTCCACGCTGTTATTAATTCTATTTGCTACCTGCCGCGAGAGCTTCAGCGAATCCAAGGGAAATAAAACATTATTCATTTCTTGCCCTGTCCATGAAGTCTAATGTTCTTGACTTGGCTATCGTGAAGACACACCTTCATCGCTGTTTTAACTTGTCAAACAAGGTTCGAAATCGCTTTGTCTGGGTGTGAAAACACGAACCCACTCAGCTAATGAATCAGCTGCTGCAGCCCACCAAACAATATGTTGATAAAATATATAAGCAATAACGCGGTGGAAATTAATCTTTAAAACCTAATTAACAGGCATGTACATTAATTATTGTAGTCCCTGACATTATAAGTAAATGTAAAATGGGGTGATAGCTCTGGCAGTAATGGTTCTTTCTGACGTTTCATTTTTTCTTCTAATTAATTCTTACCTTCACTACCGGAGGGCAGATCTCGCTCTCCACTATACATCCAACCGGATCAAGTGCAGGATAAAATGGCAGAAAATGGAGGGGAAAAAATCTCATTAACCAGATTTCATCGACAGTTTAACAGACAATCCACGGTGCTCACCCTTAATAAAAACAATGAAAGAAGTCTGTCAAGCGATGAGGATATTAAGCCGATACAAAGGACTGTCGCTTTGCAGGTGTGCCGTGGTTTGTTTAGCTAGTGGAGCCGGTGTGAATGAAAGGAGATGATTAGAATGAATGAATCAGAGATGGACGAACCGTGTTGCAAACCCGTTACACGACGAAAAAAGTGGGAAAAGGCAAAATAAGAGAGACACGAACAATAGGCAAAACAAAACAATAACAACAATAAAATGAACTAGGATTTTCGCTATTTGTACTCAAAACTCATTGAACCTTGAAGCCTGTTTTGTGTCAGTCTTTATAATATTTTATTAATCGGTTTGGTGATAAAACTGAATTAGATGAGATCCGCAGAGCACCGCATAACACAAACCTATTATATGACAAGCAATCTGCGTTTTGTTTCATAAGTATCTAGTCACCATCTAACTTTCAATTTATGTGATTAAATGTATTGTCTATTGCCAGGCAAACATAATCGTAAGGCGTCATCAGTTGCTTAACAAGATCTGTAGGAACGTTTGATACTTCCGACAAGGATCAGTGACAACATGGAATTAATCAAACTTTTGCAATATTCACCAAATATCTGCAACGCCATTTCAACCATAGCATTACATCGCAGTTTGCGTTGTAGTGAATAATATACTACAGGAGAAAATGTTAGCACGAATGACACCCGAAACAGTATTGTAAAAATGCGTTCAATACAACGTGCCAACTGCCATATTATTATTTTTTTAACACGCTGCACTAACATTTTTTGAGAACACGTTTTCCATTTCTATAGAAACGTTTACACATATCTGCTCATTTACACACTATAATCTACAGGACATAGATGGTGAGCAGCAGAGAACTGGAGTAAAAGCTCTGTTTCAGCAACATCTGATTCCCGACTGCCGGTGAATGCCATTGTCTTGTGGCGGCCTGATTACATTGAATGGCACGGCTTTCATTTCCGAGCAGGGCGTTTATCCTTGTACTTAACTTCCATCTCATTCTCCTCGCCTCGCCTCGCCTCTTTTACCTTTTTTTCTTTGACTGTGATTGTTTTTATTGTCCAATTAAATACCCGGTTATTAGATTAGACGGGGGAAAATAAAGAAGAAAAACCACCATGCAACGCACCCGCCCATCCCTGTTGCTACTCTCCGGGAGCTCAATAGTTTTCAACTTTCATTGTTATCCACCCTCCCCCTCCCATTTCGTACATCTTTTTTTATCCTTCTATTGTGACCTGTCCTCAGTGTTACTATTGCTGGTTCTAATTCACATAGTTTATCACCCACAATTCAATTTGGTCTTTCATGGAGAGGCTGTGATCGATTCCACCAGGCAGCCTGGCTTGCCAAGCAAGTTCAAAGTGAAAAGTGAAAAATAGCGGAGGGATATTTTGCCATTAGTACTGGTTTGCTTTCACACTGTGCCTGGCCAGGTCAATGTGGGGCGTCAAACACATGATGATGTTCTGCCATGCGGTAAACGAACCATGTCTTTCGGAAATGCTGCCAACTTTTAAAGTAATTAAGAGTTTCATTGTCTATCTTGCTACTGGCATTTCTTGATTATAAACCTGCCCTGGTGGATTTCCGTAACGAGTAAGAGGAAGAAGAAAGGACAACAGTGTAAAGAATGAATTTGTGTTTGAACTAGTGCGATGAGCCATGTCAATACTGATGTATGGGTTGTCTTTATGTCATGGGGTGGCTTGTGGACATAGAATTAAATGCGACGATAAAAAGTTACCAGCTAATGAAAGACGGGGCCAGTGGTAATTTTTATCATTCGAAGTGTTAAAAGGAGGCGGGCCGGGGGGGGGGGGGGGGGTCTATCTCTAACATGATCTCTGTTGAAACAGATTCAGCTAATATGGTGGTATCCCCTTGAAATCTTTTAACTTTGTCACTTTATACAATTGATACAATTATTATGGTCTGTCACGCGTTTGTCACCCCCTCCCAATTTCTTCATCTTGACTTTAGCAAAATAGCGAAATTAGGATTATAAAGGGGAAATCCGACAGTTGGTTATTCAAAAAGAATAAACCACGTACCTATATAGTGATTTTAGTATTTAGGTTTGGGTCCCTCACCTTACACCGGAGGGTGCTAAAAGGTTATTGATAAAGAAAGTAGAAAGGTTTGAGTCCCAGTGGCGAAGAGGTACGGTTCTTGCCTCTGAAGCGAAAGGTACATGGTTCGATTCCCGGCAGCGTCGGGTATTTTTCTCGGTGAA
>JARBEQ010236033.1:0-12130 GCA_030265355.1 Tritonia tetraquetra
GTCGACTTTCCATTTTCCTATGGTTATTTTTCTGTGTTTTTCTGGCACTTTAACATTTTCAAACCTTGCTTGATACACCGCCACAGTAGATACAGTACAGGCTGTGAATAATATTTTTTTTAGAGCGGGCTGTTAGATAACGACACCCAAAAAGAAAATGACGTACAGCTAGATCTTAGATGGTCTGTCTAGAATAGAAGACAAAAAAAATAGACTGTTTTTCCTTACAGTAAAAAATAACAAGATTTACCTCAGTTCAAGTTCAATAAAATAAACCATCTTTGGTGGTGGTAGTCTCTAGTGCGTGCTAGAGTTATTGGCCCTGAAAACTGAATGAAGTGTTCCGTTACTACTACTGGGTTAAGATCTTTGGGCCCAGACTATAGCCTACGTATGAATATATTTATTTTCTTTTACGGAGTGATTATTTAACAATTGTTACATTTTTAATTCTCCATCTCACTAAACCCGTTGCATCAATCTCATTTTCGGTCTAGACTAGAGAGATAAGAACAACTTTTGGGAATTCGTACAAGAGCTCACGACATAATAGCAATGATACTATATATAATCATTGATAATAGTAATAGAAGGGGACCTACCGGATGCCGGCGTAATGACCGCCGTGACGAAAGTCATACCAACAATGGAAAGGAAGGGGGAACCCGTGAGAAGGCCCACCCTAGGAGCCCTACAAGATATAGGACAAAGGCAGGAAGCAACTGCCAAATCAGATTCCTACATAACCCATGACGAGGGCTAGTTTTCTGCGATCACAACGCGGATTTGAATACTCCAGCCTATGTCCTATGTCAACCATGGAATTATAAAAACCAACATAGAACTTTTTTTAATCAACCCCTCCCTCACATATGGGTCAAATAGCTGGCCAACACCCCCCCCCCCCCCCGCCCACACACACACACACTTTTACTTACCCTCCCCCAACCCCACCTTCATTTCCACTGTTGGTTTGACTTTCGTCATGGCGGTCATTACGCCGATATCTGGTAGGGCTCCTTCTACTTTCACTAGGCTAGTGGTCATGTCTTCACACTCATTCTAGGAGCATTTGCACATCTTTTCCAAACCTTTTACTTTTAGCTGGAACACTCCGGCACCACTTCTTTTGAACACAGTGTTTTTATTCTTGACTAGGCCTACCTTGCTTTCGTTTATTTTTTATCTTGCATGTTGAACGATTTTCTTTCTTGAAGCAACCATTGCTTTCGTTTTCTTAGCATTCAGTGTCAGCCCCATCCCGTCACTCTCTTTCACAACTACATCCATTAGAGCATATTATAACGCCTCCTCTCTTTTAGCTATGAGCACCGTATCATCAGCGTACCGCAAGTTATTTATATATGGCCATTTACTCTCAGACCTAGCATTCCCTCGATGTTTCTCATGATTTTTTCACTGTAAATTAAGAATACATCTGGAGATAATAAACAGCATTGTCTGACCCTTCTTTTGATTGGTTGGTATTCACTCAATTCGTTGTCAATCCTAACTGTTGCTGTTTGTTCCCAGATAATTCTTGATAATTCGTAGATCTTTTGTGTCGATACCCAGACCATGCAAAATGTCCATTATTTTGGAATGTTGAACTCTGTCAAAAGCTTTTGTGTAGTCTATAAAACACGTTTATAGATCTTTTTGGTTTTCCAAGCTTCTTTCAGTTAGCGTTCTTATGATGTAAACCGCTTTTGATGTACCTTTCCCTTCCACAAAGCCACATTGTTCTTCCGCTATCTCCGGTTTAATAAACGGAACAGAAATTTCACAATTTCAAATATCTTGGCACCATCATAACATCCGATGGAACGTGTGAGGTAAAAATGAAAAGCCGGATAGGACAAGCAAAAACAGCTCTTTATAACATGAAGGAAATTGTTAAAGATAAAAAACCTGTCTCAAGAATTAAAAGCGAGATCATTACAATGCTATATCGAACCAATACTGAATGTGAATTGTGGACAATGAATGAGGGAATAAAAAAGACAATTGAAGCAAGAGAGTTGTGGTTCCTGAGAAGAATGTTGAGAATATCTTGGACAGATAAGACAACAAGTGAGGAAGTTATGACCCAAGTGGATTGCAAAAGGACACTAGTGTAAGAAAGATAGAAAGAAGGAAGGGAATTTTTTTTGGACACGTGATGAGAAGAGAAGAAATTGAGAATGTGATTACAACCGGAAAGTTAGATGGAAAGAGAGCGCCTGGTAGACAAAGAAAGAAGATCATTGACGACCTAACGGAATGGATAGGAGAGACGAAAAACAATGGAACCACCAGGGCGACGAGAGACCGTGAAGAGACATGATAGCCAACGCTAACAAGCACGGCACGGAATGAATGACCTTACTTTGCACCACAGACACACATCCGTTTGCACCAGACCGAGAGCTATACATGTTTTGATTCTGATATTTTTTAGATATCGATATCTCTTTCTACATACTAGTGTTCATGTTCGTTCTTTGTTTTTTTTTGTCTGCATGTTTGTTGTGTCCAGCTGAGGAATGGTTTTCCCCGAAACGTTCTGTATCCCTATATTATTGTCTGTATTGGAAATTTTTATATTTTTCTCTCTTGTCCTCCCACCATAGGTGTGAAGCCCGATTACGTCATCTTCGACGCATGTGCGATTTTCTTCTTCGTCGCACGTGCGTTTTTCTTCTCTCTACCCCTCATTCGGTTACTGACTGGTCAGACGATAGGTCTTAATCGAATGGTTGGATATTCCTATACCTATTTTCGTGTTACGTGCTCTGTGTTTTTTGCCTGTTAGCTGAAAGAAGGGCGTTGTGGCCCGAAACGTTCTACGTCCCCGTGCGTTGTCACTTTTGGAAGTTCATACATTCCCTTTCCCCTCTTGTTCATTTATTTTACTTCCAGCAGCCCATAATTTATTGCTCAAGAAAAAGATGGATTGACGGAGTCAGGGAGACCTTCCAAAAGAACAAAAGGCAAAACACCTGGCCCATGTCCGACAAAAATGTGCATCTCCCTTCGACACTCGACACCTTGCGGTATGTAATGTACACAATACTCAATACACACAAGAGGACAGAAATAGTAAAAAAAAGTAGACGTAGCCGATCGATCAGTCGTTGTGTTGCAACAAGTATCTAAGCCAATCAAATGCCTACTTTTGGAGGTGTGGTGGCCATACCCAAATGATCCAGATTGTCTCTTGTACAGGTTGCATCATCAAGACTCGTGTTACCTATCTACGACCATCGAGATACGAGAAACATGATTGATACGTGGAACCTTAATATTGGGAAACTGTGTTTCAATCTATTTGTTTCTTATCAACATGTGTATTCATTTCGATATTTTCGAGGTATTTAATATGAACCAGTTGTTTTTCATAATGTCAATAAAATGGCTCAATTAATATGGATATTACTTCAATTGCATTATCATGTCTACACATCTTCAAGGCTTGTAAAATGTTTTGGAATAATTTTAGGAACACTTTTTTGTAATTTTTGCGTAATCTTTTTGATCACTGTCATTGTGTTTCGCACTTGTCAACAATAATTTTCAAAACATATTTTGGCGGTAAAACGGCAACATTCGTCAGGAGGTCAATCGCAGGTCACGCATTGTTCTGTCTGACAACACCGAAAGCCGAAAATGAGGACGCCATATTTTACGATCTGAACTGAAAAAGAAGGCCAATTCTGGCAACTTCTCTAATTTTCAGCTCAAAGTTATTCATTTTTATGAAATTGTTTTGGATATATTAGAGCACGGAATTCAACAGTGAATTATTCCGACCGTTTATTTGCCTTAGTGAATCATTTTCAGTTTCAATCTTCGGTCTCGTATGATTTTGGGAGGTCATACTGAATTCCCTCTTTCTCGATGATGAAGTGGAAACGTCGAACGATGACAGTGGATTTCAATATTTGTGGTGTAAAATACAAGTAATGGTAAGCAGAATATAGACTAGATCTATGTTTTTGTATACCATAGGATTATTTTGAAAAACATGAAGATTGTCCAAAAATGGTTTATAGTCTTAGACTCTTATCATAGAGTTCTTTGACTTTGTTGTACCCACTGACACTGTGCTTGTATGCATGATGTTGACATGTGTTTTAGTGACTGCATCCAGAATATGTCCGACCATGACATTGTCTTTATTTCTTTTCCCTTCTTCTACGTTCACTCCCGTCCCATATCCAAACCACCCATATTTTTCATTCATCTCTCCTCAATCTGTTTTTCCAGCAACCTGGCTCTATCCTTCTCACTTCATCAATAGAACAAGAAGTAAATAATGATAGTAGGCGTCTAGTCTAGATTATCAGGAATGGTACCTGCATACTTTATTATGTTAAGAAACCACCTTGAACTAAAGAACTGTTAAAATTTCTGCTATTTTGTTAACCCTGCAAGATGCTTCGTGGTTTATTATCACGTAAAGTTGCTAGACGTCTAGACCCTCATCGCTGCGGTGGTAAAATCTACGCATGGTGTGTTGTCGTTGTTTTTATATATATAGGCAATGAATGATTGGGGGTGTAAATTTAGTTCAATTTTGCCGTTGCGATGCTTTTTTTGCAGCAACATCTGAATTTGAGTCAAATCGATGCCTGTTCCAAAGAAAAGAATGGACTCAAGAGACTTCAGCATATTATTATTATCATTGTGTACAAAAATTCTCACTGAATTGTTATTTATTTTTCAGTCACACTATGTGGTGCCTGGTTCAGATAATTTCATCTACATGTTACTGGACTTAACCAAAATGATTCTATTATTTTTTTTAATTTAAAATATTTATTTGCAAAACTGCATAACATTTCAAGAAAATGGAATAGAACTAGGATGGTAATAATAATGGTAATAGTAGTAATAATAATAGTAACAGTAGTAATAATAATAGTAACAGTGATACTAATAATAGTAAGGTAGAGATAAAAAAAGAGGTACATATACAGAGAAAAATATAAATGAACCAAAAAAAAATCAAATAAAAATAACCACAATAATAGTAATATTAACAATAATAGGAATAGTAACGAAAATGGTACTGATAATAAATACACATGATACACAATACATATTGTTAATATACATACATACCGAGACATACATATTTACACATTCAAACATACATATATACATACTTGTTCACATACATATGCCTACAGATAGATACAACCATATTATTTTTTTAGCGCTGATGGTTCGTTATGAGTAAATATTTCGGCTGTTCCAGATTCCAAAGTACTCTTGATTATTTTCTCATCTATTAAATTTTCTTCCTTTATTTCAGTGAGTCACAAGTCTCATTGATATTCTGATCCTGTTTACGATGAGGTGGAAGTATAAGAAATTATTGGAGGTTGTTGGCCTTCGTCCTAGAACTCCGCCACCGCGAGTTTTTGTGAGCCTGAATGTATTTGACTCCTATCGTCCATCAAGATTGTCTCAACCATCCACTCGAGTGATCGTTAGGGTTAGTATATGGACTCTCCTAGTGCTGCTGCTGGCTTTTATTGTCATTTACACCATCCTTCTTCTTGTGTATGTAGACAACAACTATTTGCAACCTCGGTCTATCCATGATTTCCAGGATAGGAATCGGAAAACAAAACTTACAGGGCGGTTTAAAATGCATTCAAATAGATTGATTGGTGATTTATCTGATTCAAAGGCTGGGAACTTTGATGTTCTGCACAGGAAAACTATATGGAACTCAAGTAAGTTTTATAGTGATGATATAAAGTTGCCACAGTGTGAATGGCAAGCTGTTTTTCGTATTCTCGTTCTTTCAACACCCAACAGTCGATCTCAGCGTATGGCAATCAGAGATACTTGGTGCAATCCAGATAGATTTGGTGTCAAGTTCAACAAATGGCACTGTATATTTCTAATTGGATTAACACACAATGAAACGTTGAATATGGAAATAAGGAGGGAGAAGGAGGAACACAATGACATTTTAGTGGGGAAGTATTTTGATTCGTATGAAAACTTGACTCTAAAAGTAATACATGGTTTCAACTGGAGTGCAAATTATTGTCCAAGTTCTTTTTTACTTAAAACCGATCAAGATTGTTTTGTGAATGCTGCGCAACTTTATACTTTTCTTCTGCACTACAACCATGTCACTCAAAACTTGTATGCTGGAAACATTTTAACAGACAAAAGAAGGTTGGAAGTTAAGAGAGACAAAAATAAAAAGTGGTATGTTCCTTATGAGGACTTTGCAGAAAAGTACTATTATCCATATGCAAGTGGAATGGGGTATATCATGTCCACAGACGTTGCTAAGAAACTTGTAAGGGAAAGTGCATTTAATAAGCCTATTGTGAATGAAGATGCTTATGTTGGAATTGTCATGCATCGATTGGGTATTGAGCCTACATACAGTAGCAGGTTTGTGCTCAGTCCTTCTGGTTTGAGTCTTTGTAATTTCATGTATATGTTTCTTATTCATGACGTACCACCAGAACAACAAAAATATCTTTTACAAAAATCCTTGAGAGCAGCGAAGGAATGTCGTCATCACAAGGTTATTAGAACATGGAGCTGATACTGATATTAGTGGATGGTCAACTTTTTTGTGTAAATGTTTTTGAAAAATCATGACAAATGTATAGATCTGATTATTATTTTGTATTTATGGAGAGAAAGCATAACAGTGTGGATGATTCTGTTTCATAAGGCTAAGGAGTGGGGCTTGTTTTTTGGTCACAGTCATGTTCTGAATTCATGTCATGTATATACATACTATGCTTTTAATCAAGTGGCGCAGAGGTACGGTCCTTGCCTCAGAAGCGAAAGGTACATGGTTTGAGTCCCAGCAGCGTCGGTTATTTTTCTCCGTGAAACTCGGGTGAAAACATATGCCACTCCCCTGATCCTATTCAGGTAGGTGGGATCAAGAACCTAGTCCTATCGTAGACGGACGATTTAACTCGGAGGTACCGTGTGCATGTTGCGCACGTTAAAGAACCCTTGGCAGTTAAAAATCGATAGGGTAGGCCGCAACGCCCCTGTCCGGGCAAAATTAATTCCTACCACAAAAAGGTCACAGTGGATTGATCACTTGCTTGGCTTAATATCTTGATCCAGAGAAATCCAGACTCATTGTGCTGGCCCTACACTGTAATGGTAAAAGGGAATTGGATAAGAAAGAAGATCCCTGAATCTCACTCATGTCAGTTTTTACTCTAAATGACAGTGACAGCTTAATATATATAGAAAATAAAACTGTTTATTTTTGTGGGCCTCGTGACATAGTGGTTAACGCTTTCCCTTTGTGAGCTGAAGGTACTGGGTTCGAATCATGCCGGCGACATTGGGTTTTTTCCCTTGAACTTTCTCGAGTTTTATGGCCCTGACCGTGAGGATTTCAATGGAATCAAGTCCTATCAGAGATGGACAGTCCTATCAGAGATGGACTATAGTTGGGAGGTCCCACCTTTGAATGACCTAAAATGTGTTGCCATGGGCGTAAAACTAACAACTTTAAACTTTAAAAAAATCATTTAATGAACAAACTCTTATTTTTGCAGAAGCATTTTCTATTTCTTGTAATTTTATGACCATATTGTTGTCGCAAGCAAACCTACAAGAATGCTAAAAAACTGCTGAAAATTTGTGTCTTTCCTAGACCTTCGACAAACCTTTTGATGATGTTAGAACTATTTGGACCAATGACAATGAAATCACGAGAAATAGAACACAAGTACTCTGTCTGAGCATGTCTTTTCTGTTTTATTTTTACTTGGTTTGTTTGAACGATGTGTGAAGAAAAATTAAGGTTGATTTTGCTCCTTAACTTTTGTTTTTTGTTGTTTTCTTTTTTTTCGAGGGGAGGGGGGTTGTTTTTGGGGTTGGAATAAGTTCTTGTAATTCAAAATGTGAATGTTGTTGCTAGAACCTTCAGCTCACTTTTCTTTTCCAGTCATCTTCATGAGAATGCATTCAATCATATTAATGTTGATTTTTTGGATATTGACTTTGGTTTGGTTTTTATATTATTTTTGTATTGTATGTTTTTCAAATATAGTGTCAAAATGTAAAGTTCATTTTATATGAAAAATGACAACATTCCAAACCTTTTCAAAGCAAACTATAATTTGTAAATAGATTTTCATTTGTACATAAAGTCTACTGAGTGAATGGCATGTGATTATGTTCATTTTCAAGATGTATCACACTTCCAAATCAATTTGTTGCCAATATATGCCCAGAACCCTTTCTTTTCCAGTTTATTTTTTTGTGATTGGATTATATTGCTATCTTGATTTTTAATACTGTGAGGTATCCGTTGTTTTGTAAGAAAAAGTGGTGTGTTGTTTTAATCCATGGATGACTATAAGAATATCCAGGCACTTCTATGCAAACTTCCCTCAGAGCAGTTGAATAGAGGGAAGAAAAGGCGATGAAAAACACATTTGTTTCACTCACTTAGATTTAGATTAAGCTATTTTTATAGTGACATTTAGCATTTTTCAAATTTCACAAGACTGTCACAAAAATTAATGAAAGTTACACTATTAACATTTGTTTAGATTTATCTAAAAAATTAAAAATTACTCATTTCGCCGATGTTGAGACATGGTAGAGAAACAAGTGTGTAAGACCATTTGTTTACAAGCTTTAAAATCAGAGCAGACTGAAAATTCCTTTAGAGTTTACATTGCTTTGTTTTCACACACAAAAAGGGAGATTTCTGTGTTGAATAAAAAGACTGATCATCATGTAATGAGGAAAATATCAAACAAATCCTTTGATGAGCGTGATCTGTCTCAAGTGAGTTGAATCAATCCATTGTTGCCAACCTACTCCACCTATGTTCATGGGAATCTTTGGAATGTCAGAGTAGAGCAAGGTGATGCATATTTTTTTAGGTGTTTATATTTTGCAATTTTTTGTATATAATTGAATGTTTTTTGTTGTTTTAGTTTTCTTCTTTCTTATCCAATTCCTGTAATGTAAAAGGGAATTGGATAAGAAAGAAAGAACTGATGGTTGAGAAAAGGTTACGTTACATAGAAAACAATACTATGTAGTCTGGCAAGAACAATTCATGATGTTCAACAATTTTATTAGTGAAGATTTTTACGTTGTTAGTTTTATGCCTTTGGCAATTCATTCTATTTCATATAAAAGGTGGGATGTCAGGTTTATAGTCCATAGGACTGATGGGACTTGATTCCTTAAGAAATCCACTTTGCCGGAAGTCCAAAGGAGGAAATCCCCACATTGCAGCTGGGATTCAACCCCACAACCTGTACACAAAAAACGATAATGTTAACGCCATGCTAAGACATCCATTGTTGCATTGATTCTCATCTGGAGTGATTCAAATGTCAATTACTTATTTATTTGTATTATTGAGGCACAGTGGCCAAAGGGTTTACATTGCTCTCTTATGCCGTTGGCATGGGTTCAAGTTCCTCTCTCTAGGCTATGTTGTCATCCTTGGGCAAGATATCTCACTTAACCCAGGTGTGAAAATGGTTACCTACCACTAGAAAGTAATTTGCGCCCTGCCCAGTTGGCAACAAAATTGTCAACCAAATGCTACTAAAATGGAAATTTGTATGCTTCTTCTGCACTTTTGATACTTGTTTTAGAGAGTTCTTATATTGGTGGAGGGTCTGCGTTAGTTCTTTGATTGATTTTTGTTTTTGTTTTGTTTATATTTATATCCTATTTTGGACAAAGACTTGGAATCTCATGGATTTGATTTTATAGGTTCATTGAATTCTAGGGAATACTTAGTTGTTTGGAATCCACAGACCATTTATATTTGTTTATTTTGTTGTGCTTCACACTGGCGGGTCATATCCAATGCTGTGAAGAATACATCATGGTCATACAAGTCTAGTTCAACCCAGAACAAAAAATCAAAGGCACTGAAAGCATAACATGTAGCACGCTGAACTAGTCTTCAGTCAAGCAACAACAGTTGTGGTTAGCACTTAGATGGGTGACCAGGGGGGAGTACCATGTCCGGATCATTCAGTGTTGTGTCCTTGGTTGAGACAATTTATCCGGCTTGCCTCACTCACCTCAGGTGTGATTGTGTTACCCAGCCTAGGGCAGCGAATGATCTTGTCATCAGTGCTGAAGTGCCTAATAGGCATTTCACACTGTATACTCCCCATGGAGTTGAGTAGAATATCTGAATGTAATGGCCTGCCAGTGTAAACGAAGCATTGTAAATCTTGTGGATTTGATACACCATATACGTGTTCACTTTACTTTAGAATATGGTAGAGAAATGCTTTTAATTGTTTTACTTGGTCATAGGGCAGTGTCCTTTGGTTTTCGTTATTTGTGTTATGTGTTTATGCTTGTTTTTCATCTTCTCCTCACTTCCTTTAATGCTTATTTTTTTAAATGGGGGATTCTACCTGTTAATGTCATTAACCTTTTGTCACTTGCAACATTTCACAATTTGCAGTCCAAATGCATCACTAAAAGATGCACAACTCTGTAAAAACTATGAATGTCCTGTTGAATGAAACAACAATGAGAAGAGAGAGAAATGAATAAGCCCTCTCATCATTTTTTCCTACAGTTCTATCATAAATGCACATTTTGAAATGATATATTTCCCTATTGTCGTCATCAAACTGGTCTAGAAGTAAATCGGAGACGATCGAAAAACATCAACAGCTGCTTTGACATGCTGTAAATTTGCGACCGTTTGGTTATCCGCTTACATTTTAATATCAAAACAAAGATGAATCACTAAGGAAATGTGTAGCAAACAGCAACATAATTGAAATTGGTTCCAATTTGTGACCACCAAGTGAAACAAAGTGAGAAGTACTTTAGCGAGAGAAATTGGGAGAATCATGATGAAACCATGACCAATCATGCCAATGTTCAGTGGAGTCTAGTCCTTGAATTGACGCATAAGAATAAAGTTTACGTCAAGTCGAAAGAAAATCACTCTGGAAAAAGGACTGAACTGGAAAAGGTGCGTTTTCCCATGGTTTCGATATGTTGTAGTGGTTTCAACAAACCGAGAGTAGACACAGGTGATTCCGGGGGATATGAGTGTGAATCAGTAGCGGGCAATGTGTGTGGCAAAGAGTTAAGTACAAATTTCAAATCACAAAGTGGATGAAGTTTTATACAGAAAGACAGTATCACTTAATTGTCAACGTGATTTTTCCAATCAAACTCCTTGTAGTCAGTGAACAATTTCTAATTTCTTGGCCACAATTTGATGGATTAAGATTTTAAGAATCTATTTACATTTATAAATAGCATTTTATAACTTGTTATAGTCGGTGAACAACATTTAAGATTGATTTTTAAAATAAATTTGTCCTATTTCGTGACCACAACTTGATTACAAACAAATTTATTAATTTTGAAAAATCATTCTGTGTATATTTTCAGCATTGGTCATGATATGATGGTTTATATGAAATGTTGAAATTGTTAGTTCTTTCTTGTCAGAATAATAATTGTGATTGCTTCTACTTCTAGACTTGCCTCCGGTTTCAATCTATTGACTAGAATATTATGTTGTCGAGTCACATATATTCTATGAGTTGCAATTATTGATTATGTGTTAATTATTTTTTTTTTCACCAACTTTCAGATTCAGATTCAGAAAACTTCATTCATCCCCAGATCTCATATATATATATATGTTCCATTACTATAACTTTCTATTGTTGTCATTTGTTTGCTTTTTCTGTATATAAATTAGCCATGTTGTGCTAATCAAGGAAAAAAGAACAATTAATTTATATGGTAATACTCACACACAATCTGCTGAAGCGTAATGCTCTCACACTCGTTTTTCTTAGGGGTTTTTTCTTACACAGGATGAATATAATATATTATATCAGTTCAAGATGAATTCCTGCTTCTCTGTTGTCTTAACTCAAAGTTCAGTGGGCATAGTATCCGTCTTAGCTTTCATATGAATGACTTGTAACTGGATGCTGCATTTAAGTCAAGCAGCAGGTGGTTGGCGGGACCCCTTCTGTGGGCCGGGGGGTGCTAAGCCGGTCCACACTCTTTAATTGGTCTTCTATCCTCGTCATCTATCGTCCCCGCTCCCATGTAGCTTTCTGTTCTTGTCCTGGAATGAGATGATCTGGTTTTGCTTGGGGTTTGG
>JARBEQ010236144.1:0-12130 GCA_030265355.1 Tritonia tetraquetra
TAAGTTAGGTTTTATCCCCCCCCCCCCCCCCCTCTCTCTCTCACATACACACTTCCTCTCTTTCCCAACCTACCCCAACATGATACCATCACATCACTACTCTTAATTGTCATTCCACAAACCCTGCCGCCCCCAGGGGGAAAATGTTGATGGTCAAAGGTGTGAAAGAAACAAACCATAAAGGGATCATCATAGGAATCAAAGATGGGGGCATTGATTAGAAAGTTGGTGTCACTTTTGAACAGCCTCTTTCTTAGTTATCAGTGGTGGGGTAATTAGTAGCGGTGGTGATGGGACGAGAGGGGTTGTATGAAAGTCCTGTTGTGAAATGAAATTTTGGATCGAGGGGGGATAAGATACGGTGAAAATGTGTCAACACCAAGGTGTGATGAAAGATAGTGGGGCGGGATGGTGGCAGATCTGTTGGGTGTGGAAAATATTACTTGTAAAGGGTGGGGTAAAGAGAGACAGTGCAGCTAGAGAGTGTGAGCATGTGATACGATACTAGATACTATACTGATTACCGGTCATTGACTTTAGATGGATGAACACCTGACACTTGTTTGTTGTTAACGTACTGTACTCTGATAAGTTTAAAAAATACCATGGTGCAGAGCGGTGCAGGCCTGATTGGGGACTTTGTGATGTAGCGACAATGCTTTCGCCTCTTTAGCATAAGGTACTGGGTTCGAATCCTGGCGGGGAAGTTGGGATTTTTTACTTTGAACTGTCTTGAGTTTCATGGCTCTGTGGATTACATTGGAGAGAGAGGTGGGGGGTACTCGCCAACTTCATAATAGCTATTAGCATGATGCCTCTGGTAGGCATTCTATTTCCTATTTTTTTAAATTGTACTCTCTGTACTCTGTGGCTTTACTAATTACTGATACTGTATACTACAATACAACAGGACAGGCATTATGTAACAAACAAAATGAAATGCTGAAACCACATAGTAAACAGGACTGGTGATCGACGAGGGGGCGGTAGTCTCAGGTGGGGGATGAGTCGTGGTGTGCGATGCGATTATACATAAGTTGCGGGACACGTTTAAAAAAAAAACTAAGACAATTTTTGTGTATATTAAATGATGTAATGTAATCAAAGAAACTGTTACTGGAAGACAGTCTACTCAGTTTTTTGGTGTTGTGTGAGAACAAATCTCAGATGTTTGAGGAAAGCACTAGCACGATTATATAACAAAATTTCAGGGACAACACAATTTATTTTGCTATTGCTATTTTGTTATATCGTAAAGACGAGACTAGATAAGACAAATCGCTGGGATGCCAGAGTGTTGAACCGGTGTCTTGGCTAGACACACAAGCTCACACATCCATCCACACAAGCTAAAGCATGCTAGTAATACACAGAGAGCGAGAGAGACAGGGGATGAGGTAGGCGAAGGGCAACCCTAACTCACACCCATGTCTGTTTTGTTCATACTTCATACACACTCACAAGTAGTTTACTTAAACAAATTTGCTGTAACGCTAGTTTCGTTTATATACGTGTTCGCTGTATCCGTGCTAGACTGCTCTGTTTGTAAAACTCTGGGAAATGAGAATATTTTGCCTTGTGGTTCACATGCCCTGTATTATTGCAAGTATAAAAGTATGTCCTTAAGAACCTTTAAGGCTCGGAGCTTAACCCAGTTTCAGGAGCGTGAAGCGGACAAGTGACAATTTGTCACTTTTTGGATAGGACGCTGGTCTATTGCAGAATACTTTCCCAAGACTCGTTTGAGAATTGGTACCCATTTCTACACCTGGGTCGTGTGAGGCAAATGGAGTAAAGTTTCTTGCCCAAGGAAAAAACGAAGTGCCTGAACCCACGACCCTCGCCATGCAAGTCTAGTCTAGACCACTCAGCCACCTCGCCTGTATCATCGCAAAATAGTGCTAAATAGATTCTTTTTCTTTTAATTTTAAGATGTGTAGTAATTTCTCTTGCTGTCACAAGCCTTTGAGAATGTATATCTTTGAATTGAGGGTAACATTCCAAAGTCATTTTACTCTTGGAATGATTTAAAATCTGTGGGTTAGTTTGATGAAGTATTGATTAACAGGATCTTGAAGGCCCTACTGTTTTTTGTCTGAGCATTATGATCAAGGAATATTTATAAGAAGAGATTATGAAAAATATATTGCACCAAAATTATTTTTTGATCTGTTAAGAGAAAAGACATGTTGATAAATTTTAGAAAAGAGTAATTATTTTTTTGTCAATTGTTTTTGTTTTCGTACTCACATGATTTGTACTACAGAAATGCATTCTAAATAATTGATATTAATCCTATCCCCAGCACAATCTGATGCCACAGCCAATTTTGAGCCGTTATGCAGATCCCAATGACAAACTAATAATGGAAGATGAGCTGCAGAGAATATTTTTGGTTGGGGATCTCAAATGTGCTTCATTTGTAACTGGTAAGAATAAAAGGTCCTTTATTACATTTTGTTAAAGGGTTACTACAGTTAGCTATGCTGATATTTTGGATATGGAATCATCCTTATTTAAGACTCTTTCTGTAGCACAATGGTGAAGCACTTGCTCGTGGAGTGGGAGGTCTGTAGTTCAAATCTTGGTCGGCATCAAGACCTATTGGATTGGAGATGGACTTTGAACAAGAGCCCCCCCCCCCCCCTGAAATGATTTTCGAGTGTCGAAAAGGACTTAACTTAAAACCATTAATTTTAATCTTTTGATCCCTTTCCTCTCACACTTGTCAATTTCCAATCTTGTATTTATTGTGTCTTTCATGTAAGGTGTTGTTTTGGCTGTGCTTGGCGTGGAGCCTGAAGATAACAAGGGAAAATTTATGGTAGAAGATTACTGTTTCTGGGATTTGCCTGAACAGATACCACGACCCTTGATGGAAGCAGAAAGGTTAGCTATGTGGGATGATGACTCGTGAAGCAATTGTTGATTTGTGAAAGTCAACTTTTATAATGCAATGTTAATCAAATGTATAAATATCATATTTTAGAAATAAATGTTATCACTTATTTAACTTCAAACATGCAAAAAGTGTTTGGAGTTTGTGTCAATGCTATTTTTCTTATTTAGATATTATCTCCGATATTCTTCTTATAAATAATCTATCAAAACCAAACTAATTTACCTAGTCAACCACAATTTAAGATCAGGGAAGGAGGAAGAGTAGAGAGAAGGAAAGCGGTTATGCAATTGTGACAATTAAACCCACACTTGCCTTAGTGTAGATAGCTCAGTTGGTTGAATAGATGTCCCTCTATATTTGACGAAAACAGATTTGCCATTGGTTGGTGTGAGTTTGATTCTAACTTGTTGTATTCCACTTTTCTTTGTTTATTTGTACAGTGTTTATGTTTTAGATAAATTTTACTGAGAATGCTCAATAAAGATCTCTTATGGTTATTTTAAAGTCTTTTTATTGCTAAACATGATAGTTTGTGATAAGAGGTTTGATAAGAATAAACAAAAGGATTGTTTTGCTTCATTTATGGACGCTTTGTGTTTGATATAGGTTTGTTTTAATTGTGAGTGGTTTTGAGCTTGGTGGCAGAGAGGAGAGATTGTTCCAGATGCAAATGCTTGCTGATATGGTATCAGGCCAATTGGGAGATTCACATCAACAGAAAGAATCTGCAACCATTTGCCATGTCATCATTGCCGGCAACTCTCTCAGTAAATCAACTCAGGATAAGGATACTCTTACTAAGGTGACTATTTTACCCACCTACATAGCTTTCAAGATTTGTTCACTTGGTGTGTAGATACAGTGGACCTTGGATATAATGAAGTTGTTGGGCCTGAGTTAAAATTTTGTTATAACCAATGATTGACCTGCAGATTAGGAATTAATAAAGTACTCCATATGGCGATTGCAAGTTCTTTTTTTTTCTAGATGTAACCTTTTCTTTTTCTCATCCCTTCTTTTGCTTTTAAGATTTCTTTCTCTTTCTTCACCCACTGAAGAATCAAATTGGGTACATAATTTACATAAAATGTGCATCATCGGTCAGGTTTACACATTTTTCATTGGTTAGGCCAAGGGTTTAATATTAATAGCTTTGTTATGCCCGGGGTCTTGGACAGCTTATGTTCGCTACGTTAGAGGTTTTTATACCATCATTTAATAAGGAGAAAAAATGTTCCTTAAAGATTTTTCGTAATGACCGAGGCTTTGTTACGGCCGATGTTGTAATGGTCGAGGTCCACTGTACTGACACTGACAGTCCATTACATGTTATGTATTCATTGATTCGTCACTTCTAGCCTCATGTACAGTGATGAGATTGTTTGGTATTCTACTGCATATACCTACTGTCACAAGCTTGATGAAACTTGAGAAAAATACAACTGTGCAGAAACTATAACAGATAAACAACCGAAAAAATTGTGACCGCCTAGAGCAATCAACCACATTGACTGTCCTCAAATATCATATCAATAGAACAATTTTCTCAAAAGTTATTCATCTTTATATGAGATGCTCGATGTGACGTCAGAATACTAATATAGGAAATAGTGAGTTCAAAGTACTATAGAATCAGTAATGGGGACTACATTTTCCTCTTAGGAGAAGTCTGATAACTTAAATGTTGCATGTAAAAAAATTGAATTAGAAATCATTTGTGTTTCTTATTTGTAATCATTATTGGATTATATCCACCCTAACTTTAATAAATTCCTCTCATACTTCTTTTGTAGACTTGAACAATAAATGGTCCACTTTCAGCTGGGAAAGTTATTTGCCATGGACCAGGTTCTATTGATGAGAGTGCTAAAACTTTTTTCATGCCCTAAAACTTGTTACTTGCCTATTCAATGTTTCAGAAACAAGGATGACTGTAATCTTCTTTGGCCCTTTGACTTATTGAAACTCTTCCTGACATGGAAATTACAATTTTTGTGTTTTATCCTGCTGGCAGGCTAAACAAGCTTAACCAAATCATACCAATGAAAGTGATTATTAATGATATAGAATATAATCAGGGGCGTGGCCAAAAAACCTCTACAAAACATGTCAAAATTTATTGTTTCAGGCAAAATATTTATCCAAGAAGACATCGGCTGGAAGTGTGGAAGCTATCAAGTCTATGGACAATTTTCTTATGCAACTTGTGGTAGGTGAATGATGAATGATTTCTTTCTTTAAATTAAGACTGTTTTCTTTCAATGATTTCACATGATGTAGTAAGATTAAGGTGGTGCGAAATGAACCCCTATGACAATGGCTACACCCCAAGAGAACGCACATAGTGTGTTTCGATTGCACATGATCACACATTCACATTTAGACTCACATCTCATTAAAGTTCCCTACTCACATTCATTGGGGTGTTCTGATCCCCAGATTTTCTCTTTATATGTGTTAACTTCATCACTATTAAAAAAAAATCGGGTGAAGAACCTTTCATCCTCAGAAATTATTTCCAGCATTCATCTTTTCCATGTTCTTGGTTGTCCACTACTCTCTTTATCCAACACTGTCCCTGTCTCTATAAATTTCTTGTGCCATGCACGAATTGATGAAAGTGTCATTGGACCTCTTCCATACTTAGTTCTGTAGTTTTGCTGAGTCTGTGTATCCGGATTTGTTTCAGTAAACCATGAAACACAATATGCGTTCTCTTGGGGAGAGGCCATTTTTATAGGGGTTCATTTAACGCTACTTATTCAATCAGCAAGGTACCGTAAATACACAAGTGAAATGTGATTAAGAACTTAACCACTGAGTACGTTACAACAAATCTGATTTAAGATATATTTCATCAAAGGCCTTTGTAAAAAAAAATTGAAATTGTGTAAAGACTTTATGGACACCCTGTACATTTTGATAATTTTCAATATCTTTCTTGTCTTCCCTGTCTCTATAAATTTCTTGTGCCATGCACGAATTGATGAAAGTGTCATTGGACCTCTTCCATACTTAGTTCTGTAGTTTTGCTGAGTCTGTGTATCCGGATTTGTTTCAGTAAACCATGAAACACAATATGCGTTCTCTTGGGGAGAGGCCATTTTTATAGGGGTTCATTTAACGCTACTTATTCAATCAGCAAGGTACCGTAAATACACAAGTGAAATGTGATTAAGAACTTAACCACTGAGTACGTTACAACAAATCTGATTTAAGATATATTTCATCAAAGGCCTTTGTAAAAAAAAATTGAAATTGTGTAAAGACTTTATGGACACCCTGTACATTTTGATAATTTTCAATATCTTCAAGGTTATGGGTTGTTAATTCAGCCATGGTGAGGAATCACAACCTGTTATACCGGTAAAGAAGCAGTAAAATTGCACATGTGTTTAAACTTATATAATTTGATGTCCACAAAGTACCATTGGTTTTAAACATACTGTCGTATCATCATTCTAGGATCAGGTTGTTTCTAGATACACACACACACTTTCTCTCTTCCACCAACTTGTCCTTTCTTTCCCTCCAACCGCCTCTCACCTTCACACTGGCGAGCGCTTTCATTGTAGGGTCATCTTCTTGCTTATTGACACTGACAGGCAGCTTTGACAATGGTGATTGAAGAGAAAAGACCCCAAAATAATAGTGGATATACAAAGGTATATTTATAAACCTATTCCATCTTAAAACTAGATGCGACATATCCAGGTCCATCTTTATGTGCCATAGTGGACCATTAGTCCCTATTTACCCTTTCGACGCGTCACAGTTGCTAAATCTTGTGAGCGATGTTGTTTCCGAATACACATCTCATTAGCTGCGAGAACAGGTGGATTGGCGAATCAAAAACCTGGATGTTTTTACAGTCAACTGCCAATTATCTGACATCATCCATCATTATTAAAAGTGTCAGATGAGTGAGCATGTCGGATAAGTGAATTTGCCTTTGGTCTGGTCTAGGCTTGAAACATGGGGAAAAAATAAAACAGACTCTCAGAGCTGTACACAATCGTTTGCATGTCTAGAAAGAAGGCGAGTCCGCTACATTTAGTATATAAGTATAAGTGACAACATCTGGTCCGGTCATATGTGGAAAACAAAATCGTATGTCGAATAAGTGAACATTATTAATGCAATGAGAATATATCATTTTGTCCCCCAAATTTAGTGTTGGAGTCAGAAAAGTGAGAATGTCGGATAGACAATAGGGAATATATAGCAATTTATTTTGTTCCCAAGTAACTCTGTTGGATAAGTGAGCATGTCGGATAATTGGCAGTAGACTGTATCTGCTCTCTTTCTTGTTCTACAAGCGATTTAATCAAGCGAAAAAATTTTACTTAGCGCAACTCATTGGTCTCAATTTTTGAATTTTGAATTGATAAAGAAGGCGTAAGAAGGTGAAAATTAGTTTAATCTAGATATTAGTGATAGGGAAAATGAAGAAAATGGTCTTAATAGTGAAAGTGACTGGGGAGTGAAAATGATAGGAAAAAGAGCCAAGACTGGTGAAATGCGAGAATTTCAAAAATATAAAATTCTCCTACATACTTTCAATAAACCCATTAAAACAATATATTATTTCAGGAAAGTTCATTATTTTTCTATGCAATGGTTACTGATTTGTCTAGTTTATCATATTTTATGGACAAAAAATTATTATTTGAAAAAATTTACCTCTTGTCAAAATAAAGTTATTTCCCTTGGCTTAAGGGGGTCCAGAAGGTAGTTCCTTCGACCAGTCTTAGGATGGAATGGGTTAATGATTAATAATGATCAATTTTGGACCTAAATGATGATATCGATAGTAGAAAAATGTTGATAAAACAGATGTCAAAATAAGCCGCGACTGTACACTTACATATGCTGTTCGATGACATACTTTCCCTGGATTCTTATGTTGTTTTGATTGCCACTCTCTCCTCACTACAACAAAGTGCAATCACATTTCCAAATCGCTTTGTGATTGTTTTCTTATTTCGAATCTAAAACAACATTTCCCCAGCCGTCTATTGATGTGAGTGTGGTGCCAGGAGAGTTTGACCCTACCAACCATATCCTGCCCCAGCAGCCCATGCATCGGTGTATGTTCCCTCAGGCCTCTCAGTACAAAACCTTCCGTAGTCTGACCAACCCCTGTGATATCACTTTAGAGGGAAGAAGGTGAGTACAAAGACACATTAAGACTGTCTACGTGTTTTTCTTCTGTCTTTGTAGCATGAGGGCAATCATCATATCGCTGGTCTAGACCAAAATTGTGGTAACTCCAAATTCTTGAAAATAGAGTTGTCATTGCCATCAAGACAACGAAAATCCATTCTTTATGCACAATTGTTGTAATTCACAAAATCAAGAGTTTGGCAATACAAAATTGTTGTATTTTCCCTTAAATCCATATTCATTGTAAGCAAAATTGTGGTATGTCACACTAATTTATTGTATTTTCAAGAATATGGAGTTACCACAATTTTGCTCTAGACCAGCGATATGTTTTTTAGCAAAGGGAAGTAACCAAGAAACCCTTATATCGTGACATATTGTGTAAACATTGGAGGGATGAGTTATTTCCCCCTGCACCTTGCATAGGCTCATGTCATTGCATAAGACTGTAGGGTAGATTTTCTTTTTATTACTAGTAATCTCTTGAGTAATTCAAAACATGTCGTGTCTTGAGATTGCAAGTGAATTTAGTTGTATTATTGCGCTATGTTAAATTTATATATACATATGAATTGCTTTTCAAATTCTAGGTTTTAAACATGTCAACAAACGAAAAACTTGAACTACTTGGTGTTGCTCATTTTAGAATATGTTGCGATTATATTATTATATATTTTTTTTATTGATGTGTTTTTTTGTTTTAAACAAATGTTAAGGATTCTGGGAACATCAGGACAACCCGTAGACGACATACATCGCTATAGTGAACTGGATGATAGATTGGAAATCCTAGAGAAAACACTGCAATGGGGACACTTGGCACCAACAGCTCCAGATACTCTTGGTAATGTCTTGTTACATTATTTGGGTAGTGTGTGCAGGCATGAAATTATTTCTTTCTTATGAATAGAATTTTGACGACACAAAACATTTTTATAGAAAGGAATTGTCCATATGCATTTGATTTGTCCCAAAAAAGTGTTTTTATTGATCTTTGTATGCAAGACAAATGGAACATAGCTCTATTTTCTCCTATTTCCTCAGCCTGTTATCCCTTTGTGAAAGAAGACCCATTCATATTGTCGTCATGCCCTCATATATATTTTGCTGGTTGTCAGACAGGCTTTCAAAGCAAAACAGTCAAAGGTTAGTCAACAGATTTTTTGTTTTTTCTTATTCTTTTGGTTGTTTCGACATCTTATGTATTTAGTTAGTTACACTCTGTCACGGATATAGCAAGATTTCATGAACAGCAAATTTTATTTCGCTCTATCCAAACAAAGGGGAAACAAGACAGAATTGCATACGTCACCAGGATAAAATCTTGCGTAAAAGTATGTAACTGACCAATAGCATTGTCCTTCGATGTGGCTCAGAATTTTAAGTTCAAGCCAATGATAATAAGTAAGACAAAGACAAGACAGACAAGACACAAATCAGTGACGCTAGAGAGCCGGACACATAGGCACACCCATGCATTCAAGTAAACACACAGAGAGATGGGGAAAGAGACGAGGGTGGGAGACGAGCATCACACCTGTTTTTGTTTTTTTTCAACATATTATTATTATGATACACACGCACAAGTATCCTTAGGCAAACAAGGACTGCTTATGTTTTTGTGTAGATTTGTGTCTTCATTACCGAGGCAAGCAATTCAAGGGTTTTAATTGAATCCAGAAATCGTGAGAGGTGGTAAGTGTAAGAGATATCCTTCATTTGTTACCCGTTACAATTGTAGCAACTGGGACAAAAGAACCCGTTGGATGAAATAAAATCATGTAGGGACCCAAAAATATCTTCGCTATAACTATAAGTATGTATTTCGTTATAACACGAGTGAAACACAAGAAATAAAAAATGTTATTGTTTTTGGAACTCAAACAGTCATATTTTTTAATACTATGAAATAATACTTTCTTTTGTTGTGTTTCAAATCCAGGTCCCTTAAATCAAGAAGTTATTCTCATCACTGTTCCTCGGTTCAGTCAGACAAGCACAGCTGTTTTGGTCAGTCTAAAAACACTTCAAGCTCAACCTATCAGTTTCCATGGTCATTTCCCTGTCAAAGAAGAAAGTGTCAGTCCTGTAGTGGACAAATAATGAGTTGCATTGGATTAATTTTGTTTAAAAATTGCATTGTATGAAAATCCTATTCTATACGAGTCCTGTCCTGTCGCAAACATACATCATGGTGTGTAATCAGTGAAAGTAAAAATGTTCACTTGCGCAGTGTGTTGCCACAAGCCTACACGTAGTTCTTTCTACGCTTCTCACCCATCTCCCATTCCTTCACTTTCGCATGCGAATAATGACACAATGCCAATAAATCCTCACATAGGAGAGGCTGAATGGTCGGTCACCTTCCCATGTAAAATATATGATAAATAATAGTTTCAGTGGTTGGGCATGGAGTGGTACTTGAGTCAAATCAAGCTTATGGAATGTCCTGTAGCCATATCGGGCGAAACGTGATCCTGCTCTAAACAGCCGTACTTATTAAACTTTGGCAAAGTGCAAAAAGCTGGGAATTATACACGATTTGTTGTAGGCAAGCTCCCATTGCATCCGATTCACAAAGTTGATGATAAGTTTGTATGTTATGACTTTAGAGTGAATTAGGTCATACGCTACCCCTTAACTGGTTAATTGGTTCTATCTCAGGAAGTAACAATAATAGCATTTTGATTTGAGTTCAAAAGAGTTCCTGTCATCTAGCGCATCAATTGTCAAAATTTAATAATCCTAGGATTTTTTCACGTTATTATTTTTTTGTCTCTATTACTGTCCTGTTTTTCTGTAGTCTTGTCCAGTTTCTTCATTGGTTAGGGGTTGGCAGGTCTGTTATTGCCTCGAAATCCCCCCTTATGATATTTGGCCAGGTAGCCTTCATTCTACCAAAATGATATAGCAAGGTAGTGACTGTATGTGGTTGGCATGCCCATCAATGAACAGGACGGCCGGTTTCGTTTTGTCCTTCACAAAGGGAATATACACATCCTTTATCCATGTCTAGGAAATCATAAAGTTAATCCATACATTGTGGGAGGTTTGTGGCAAGTTATATGAAGGTAGCCTCTTTCTTGCATAAATGATAAGAGGCTGCATATATTCCTGGAAGCAGATGCACAGCAAAGCACGGTTATTGTTATTTGTTGCTGGGTGTGATTGGATATTGAATACACATTCCTTGTGCCAGTTGGTGCAAGGACCTTATATGTTGAGGGGCATAAGCTGAAGCATGTCTCGTCTCCATTGAATAGCCTCTCCGGGGACTTTTTCAAACAGATGTGGGTCCTTACTGTCCAAAAACGTTTTCATGTTTTGCACAGTCATTGCACATCGCAACTGGTCAATAGGGCCGTTGCTTATCCAAATCTTGTGAGATTCTTAAGCTCACAGAGTGCCCAGTGCGGGCCGGCTCAGGACGCTCTCTTCTTTTCTATCATTGGTTTTGTTTCATACAGTTTGTTTGGGGCGTCCCGGATCCGTGACCCTGGTCGCTCTTCTTGTGCTGGCTTGTTCGTAGGTGACTTGAGGTCAGTGTGTGGGATTTTACTTCTGAATTTTTTGGCTTATACAAGAATTGAATTTTGATTTTGATCATAACATTTGGGAATTTGTCATTTGACTTGTTTGGAAATAGCCGTGTAGCCATATACAAGTACAAGAATTAAATTGTGACTGAAATTGAAATTTAAAAAATTGGGAATCTGACTTTAGACCTGTTTGGGAATAGCTGTGCAGCCATATACAAGAATTGAATTTTGAATTTAATCGTAAAATTTTGGAATCTGAGTTTTGAGTTGTTTGGAAATAGCCGCGGCGACGTTGAGATTTTTTCCTTTGAACTTTCTCGAGTTTAATGGCTCTGAACCTGATGATTCGGAGATGGCCTTGTTATGACCTAAAATGTGCTACCTTTCTTTCTTTCTTATCCAATTCCCTTTTACCATTACAGTGTAGGGCCAGCACAATGAGTCTGTGGATCAAGATATTAAGCCAAGCAGGTGATCAACCCACTGTGACCTTTTTGTGGTAGGAATTTATTTTGCCCGGACA
>JARBEQ010236255.1:0-20053 GCA_030265355.1 Tritonia tetraquetra
AATAGCCATGAAAACGTTTGATTTTGAGATGACAAGTTCCTTTAAAATAGCCATGAAAACGTTTGATTTTGAGATGACAAGTTCCTTAAAAAAAGCCATGAAAACGTTTGATTTTGAGATGACAAGTTCCTTTACACCCATGAAATCATTGCAATGGTAACATTCTCAAATAGGTTACTGACAGTCTGCTTATGAAAAGAATTTAGTTTGGGTTGTCAAAAGTTTGTCAAGATCAGTGATAACAAATGTAATATCTGAGTACTGTTAGAGGGTATGATTTCCTTTTTGTTATTCTTTAAACTTTTACTATTTCCTGCTCCTTCTGCTGCTGCTGCTTTGTATTAAAGTGGTATAGCGTTCAACTATAAACACACTATACCTACCTGGATAATCAGAAATAGCTGGCTGCTGGGGTAAATGGAATTTTATTATTATATTATTGGGCGCCTGCCCTTTGGTTGCCAATAATGTCAGTTGTTATTGGAAAGCAAGGCAGGAGTGGGATTGAATTTGTCCGGCTTCAGGCACTTCATTTTTTCCTTAGGTAAGAAACTCTACTCTGCTTGCCTCCCTCAACCTATGGTGTAGAAATGAGTACCAATTCTCAAATGAGATTTTGGAAATTATTCTGTGAAAGTATTTAGCTTCACGCTACAGAAACCGGGTTAAGCTCTGGCCCTATGAGCTTAAAAGACTTAAGGACACTTTCTACTACATAGTACTATGGGTCTAGATATGATATAAATCAATAAATGATTATGATTGTTGTAAACATCGTGTCTTAATGTAGTGTAGACTGGGATATATCTTTTATAACCGATTATGCATGTATTGGCTATTTACTTCATAATAAAGGAACATAATTTGAAAGTAAATTAATGGGAAAAAATATTGTTTTATAAGAACATATTATATTATTTAGTTGAGTTTTGACTACAATGTAAGCTTGTCAAGGACATAAATAGTTGTCTCATTGATTGTGGTGATCAGGACCTTGCTTATAGATTCAAATGCTTTTGAAAAATTATCTTTCTGTTGGTTTTGGGGGTTTTAAAAAAAAAAAGATTTATTTTATTCCTTTCGGTGTCAGGCCTAGGTCTAGGTCGTGATTTAGTTCCTATTGGTTAACACTCTTTTTACATGCCCAAATTTCTTCATTCTTTTTACATGCCCAAACCATCATAGGTTGATATCTTTCCATTCTTTGCTCTAATCTGTCTGTTTTAATTTCTTCTCTAATCTGGTTGATCGTTTCTTATTTTATCTCTCCTCGGTTTGCCCTCAAAATGTTCATTTCTATTGTACCTACTTTTATCACTGCTATCAAGTTTTTAAGATTCACTTCTATATTACAAAGTTGGACGAAATGTTGCATTAAAGTGGCCATTTTTTGTTTTAGTTCAAAGTTTTCTTTTATCTGATACTTATAAAAGACTGCCCAAGTAAATGTATGTCATTACAGTTGAAGTTAACAAAACGGAAAAAAAGGTGAAGAGTTGACATTTGAAACTGAATGCATTTGTGTGAAGAGAAATTGATATAGTAGAAATAGCTGAATAGACCGAAAGGTTGATAGTTAAATCAAGATGTCAGCTTTTTGTCTATTGTAATAGTAATGGTGGATATCCAAACATTGTTACGATTGAATTTGTATGACAAATTTATTGATAAGTATGAAGCTGGAATATGATCACCAAATCCTGTTGACTATGTGTCATGTTGGTTGATTCAATAATCATTTGACTGGGATCTTACCATAATTGGAGTGTTTGATGCTCTGAAACTGAAGACTCAATCTGTTTGATGTGGATATTAGATTAGATTAAAGTAAATATTCTTAATTGTCTATATCCTTTGGTTCCCTGCACCCCTTCCCCCATTTGGCTACTCCTTTTGTTGCTGAACAACTTTGCCTTTTTGTTGTTCCTATTTAAGCAATATCCGTGAAATTCGATGTGGAGTGTAAGTATAAAAAGGATATCTTGAAACTGGCCTAGAAGTCATACCGATGTTTTTCAAATTTATTTTTGAATTTTGAAATGGTTTTTTTCTATTTTTTATTTCCATAAAATATTTCTTGCAACTTGCTCAGTAGGCCAGTTATTCTATGTTGATTTTACCAATGTCCCTTCCATTACTTGTTTCCCCTTCCTCCTGAAAAGTTCTTCAAGTAGATAGTATCTAATGTTAAAGTCTCGTGTACTTTATGGAAGCTAGCCTTTAGATTGCATATCTACTCTTGGCCTACCTCATCTACCCTTTACTAGTAGTATAGTATCTTGCCTTTATATTCCTGTCCCTATCCTACATTATACTTCGGTTTTGTTTAGTTATCATGTTTGCTGAGCAAGAATTTGAGTCATGACATTGTGAGAATTGTGTTTGTGTTTGTCATTATTGTGAATGAGTTATTGGAGTGAATTTTGACTCATTATGGTTCATTGTATTGGCTTGAGATGAATGCATGCTTCTCAGACTTTAAAGCTTGAAAATAATGAAATGTGTCTGAATCAAGAAACAGAAAACACATTTTGAATTTGACAAAAATCCAATTTTGATTTTGGTGATTTGAAATTCAAATTTGTCTCATTTAGTTTTGTTTCTTAAGTTGCTGAAAAGAAACATGGGGAATATAATCAACGTTATAACACGATTGTGATGTATGTTATATGTTATATGTGATATTCTATTCAAAGAGCAAAAATGCAAATAATGTGAAAAGTAAGGGTTTTCTATAAGTGCTTATGGTTAATGTTTTCATTGTCGTGGTGTGGGCTAGATTTGTTAATAGACAATGAATAAGGAATGGGATTTAAGACCTTCTGGAGTACACACTAGAAGAATAGCAGTCATCAGCTCAACATCTCATTTTGTGCTTTACGATCTGTGATTTTATGCTTGTTTTCCAAATAGTTAGTGATGCTGCCTTTGTCTTGGACTATTTCGAGTTCCTTTATGTTTTTTCTGGGTGATCAGATCCCATATGGGGCAGGCATACTCCATGATTGGCCTGACTAATGTCGTGTAGCATCTAGCCTTGATGTGACTGGGACATGTCTTGATGTTTCTGTTTAGGAAAGCATTGATATTGTTCGCTTTCTTAGTTATAGTGCCTGTATGATGGTTTCATGTTAGGTTGTTTGTAATATTTAGGCAGGGGTATTTAGACAACTTGACAGTTGCAAGCATTAACCCATGTGTATTGTAATTGCTGACAAATGGATTTCGTTTGTTTGTCACACGCAGTACCTCGCATTTGTTGAGATTGAATTGGTTCTTTCCATGCCAATTCAATAAGGACATACAACGTGGAAAATATTTAAGATAGGTTTTTCTCTCCACTGCATATATGAAGGTTTAGATTGGTCTTATGATTGATCTGTGCACAGGAAGACAAAAAACCCAACACAATAAATATTGCTAGTTGCCGACCTGTTCTTCAATTTTTGCGTGTTCCAGAATTTTTTAGCCTGCTGTTTTTCATTGACACTTTCTGATGAGATTATTTGTCTGCATTTTTATTTTCAAACTTTCTAAGTTGTCCAGCAACTCACTGCAACCTCACCTTGGGTGCCATAGGAATGGAAGTTTCAATATCATGTATAATTGTTAGAATAGGCACTGTTTCTGGTTTTGTGAGTTTGTTTTTTAAAAGAGTTGCCTATGAGTTTGAAAATAGAAGTTTTGTGGGAGAGGCCAAACCGTTTTCAGTGTATGAATATCTTATAGAGATCTATCTATCTGGCGAAGCGTGAAAGGAAGGCATCTTGTGAACCCAAACTATCTTTTGAAAACTGAAGGGGGGGGACAGAAAGAAGAGTTATTAAGATGAAAATCATTGTTCTGGTGCAGTTTTTGTTGCTTTTTTAATTGAGCTTCTGTCCTGGTGTTTTTGTTGGTTTTGGGGTTTTTGTGTTTTATTTCTTTATATATTGCTTCTATTATGGTGGAAACAAATTTGATGGACAAAAGACAAAGATGAGACAAGAACAGGAAAATGTCACTCTCCTCTCTCTCTCTCTCTCTCTCTCTCTCTCTCTATCTCTATCTCTATCTATCTATCTATCTATCTATCTATCTATCTATCTAGATTATTACTACATTAGTCTGTATCTGTATACCCTGCTAGACACCGTTCTTTGAGTTTGATCCCTTACCTGTGTACAGTCACTAAAATAATGGGATTTGTGTGAAGCATTTGAATCATTGATTTTTGAAGTGACCACTTTTGTACTGAAATGATTTTTTTGTGTGTTTGATATAATTGTCTTTATTGAATTATGAATTTTGCTGGTGCTCCATTGTATTTGAAGTATGATGATGAATTGTTGCATGATAAACTGCTAAATGCATGAACATATGGAACGTTATTGAAGGATTAAGATGAAAAGAACATGCAATCAAAACGAAACTTAAAGCAGATGACAGAGTATGCCAAAGTATTAGCATTAAATGCAACAGAGAATTCTTTTACAAATAATTGTAAATGCTTTCAAACCAATGCATTTGTTCAAAAGAATCAGCCTTGAAGCTTTTATATAGTTTTGTAAAAGTGGATATATGTATATATACACACAGTGTAAAAAAAATTAAGTTACTCAGTTTCCACCCTTTTTATTAGGTAATCTCAAAGGCAGCTCAATAATTGTACATGAACCTCTAGGTGAATATTTACGGTCCAGATTCATAAAACTTTCCACTGGAAGGATTTGAAACTCAGGGATGTATCCTTGAATGAGTGACTCAGTACTCCTTCACAGACAATGTAGAAACCTGTAATCCTTCGAATAGGGCACAAACAGCTGTGATAATGGATTTACACAAGATCCATGATGAAATCCTCAATAAGTCGCTCCTCTCTCGAAGATTGTGTAGGGGAGTGTCTTTTTATTTCCTGCAAAAAAATCTTATGAAATTTTTTTCTGGTCTTAAGTTGTTTAGAATGTACAGAAGTATCAATTTAATGTTTATGAGGTCGGTTTGATTTATCATTGGTTTATAGGGTACATGTTCTAACTTGAATTAATTCCAATTTTTCCTTATTTTTTTCTCTGTCCTTGATAGCTCGTAAACAAGAAATCATCAAACTGACAGAACAACTCCTTCAAGCAGTGACTAGTGGGGACTATGGAGAATATACGTAAGTCGAACACGAGCACCAATATGGGAATATGACTGGGACAGGTTTTTGAACTTTTGCCTGATGTTTTATTGTTGATTACAGTTTATGAGTGTGGAAGTTGGAATGTTAATCAGTGGCAAGTGGAGAAGTCTTCTGCCATTCATCATATGCAGGTAGTTTGAATCGCTCTGGAGACATGAAAAGTGAAGGTTTGTGATTCTGATCAATTGTTAAGTGTGAAATAGAAGCACTGCCTCACTCATCAGGTGGTAAAGTGTGAATGTTAACTTCGTTGTAGGGCTTAAACAACTGGAGGTACCCATGTCTTTGAGAACTAGTATAAAGATGTTGAAGGCTGGTCCATACACAGGACGTAGTCAAGGAGGATTGGAGAAGTCAGTTTGTAAGGCAAGGCCTCAAGGCCTCCAGGACTATAAAATATTGAAAGAATGATAGAATAAACTAAAAAATATCAGTGGCATGCCTTTACTTTCACACAATGAGGAGAAAAAAATCATTTTATTATTGATGTTTTCTCTTTATTTTATTCATTACAGGAAACTAGTGGATCCTCATTTAACGTCATTTGAACCTGAAGCCTTGGGAAACCTTATTGTTGGTCTAGACTTCCATAAATTTTACTTTGATCATGGTAAGTGTATTTGCTGTGGTTGTTGTAATTTTCAAGCAAATCTCTGAAGCATCTATTAGACTCGCATAATTTATCATACATGTATAGTATACTGGATTGAGATCCCGCAAATTTGTGGTGTAAATTGTGTACAAAATTACATTTCCCCTCCAAGTTAAATCGTCGCTGTTCTGACAGTTCCTGCAGCATGGACAGCCGGCGTTCATCAGGGACATGATGTAGTCAACCTATATTTAAAAACTTAAGAAACGTCAGATCCACACGGCATGTTTTACTTTGACTGACCGGTTTCGTTTGTATTTTTTGGACTCCTAGACAGTATGCGGTACGCTAGTTTGTTATTGTATGCCACTACCAACATACAGTGGACACATGACATGCATATTTTCCCAACCATGACACTGTTCATGAAAAGGAGATATCTAGTGTAAACAAAAACAAAGGTGTAAAATGACATGTGGCATCACACCTAGTGCTATTCACAATAATAAACTCACAGTGGGTTGATCACCTGCTTGGCTTAATATCTTGATCCAGAGAAATCCAGCCTCGTAGTGCTGGCCCTACACTGCAATGGTAAAAGGGAATTGGATAAGAAAGAAAGAAAGAGAAGAACAATAAACTTCTTGTTTTGCTCCAATGGGAAATGGTACAGTTGCATTTCGTTTTTGTCGATCATTCTCAAACTATTGAATTTACAGAAACAGGAGGAAACTATGCCCTATCATGATGCATATTTCATAGACGCATGTTTTCTAGAGTAGCAGTAATGCTTTTGCCTTGTACTCACAAGGTCCTGGGTTCGAATCACAGTGCATAGATTTTCTTCTTTTAGACTCTTGAGTTTTCATGACTCTGACCCTGTGGATTTCTAATGGAATCAAGTCCTATTGGAGATGGACTATAAACCGCAAATCCCATTTGACCCATAATGAGTTACCTTTCTTTCTTTCTTATCCAAATCCCTTTTACCATTACAGTGTAGGGCCAGCACTATGAGGCTGGATTTAAGCCAAGCAGGTGATCAACCCACTGTGAACATAATGAGTTGCCAAGGGTGTCAAATTAACAACTTTAAGAATGTGTCATGACTTGTAGTCAAATAGAAGTATTTGATCTGATGTTTCTCTTGAACATGGCTTATTTTTTCTTGCATCTTTTCAGTGTTGTCGAAAAACAATAAGCCAGTCAATACCAGTATACTGAATCCACATGTTCACTTGCTGGGAGAAGATGCTGCTTGTATTGCCTATGTCAGGCTGACTCAGTATGTTGACAGGTAAGAAAACACCATTTGTTCATTATGTTGTATTTAATTACAAGTTATTAATCACCTTCATTTCACATTATCATAAATACTACACTCACGACTGCAAGAGGATGAGATATGAATTAAGAGCAGATCCCTTTTTTAATAGGTCTTGAAGGGTTGAAATGTTTAATAAAATCCTAAATTCTGTGGAATGGGGAGTTATTGAAATTGTATTTATCAACATTATTTATGGGTTGAAATCTTAGAGAGTTGGTGAGATTTGCAAAATGTATGGTATTTGAGACAATGTTGACATTCTGTACAGCAATAAACCCAGTCCACAAGAATCTGTATTGAAAAAAGATTCATGTAAAAAGGCAACTCAATATAAGTCTTAAGATGGATAAACAAGGCTGTTGTGGTTGTGGTTGATTATTTCTGATTTGTTTATCATTGGAATACCACACCTATCAAACTTTATTTATTGTGAATTTATGTGATCAATTGATACCAACGTTTAGAAAAAAATAATATTCAAACCACTAAACTCAACAACTTATCATATAATAATATAATTTAAGGTCGCTATAATTTACTCACTATTTTATTACATTCGAATTAAACCTTTCACAAATACAGCATATATATCTCTCTTCTTAGAATCTCCTGTTATATGAATCAAGAATATTGACGACAATGTGTGAAATATATGAAACTTATTTCATATTCATAATATTCATATATATAATTTCACCTCATTTTTTATCATCTGTCTAAATATAGTCCTTCCATCTTCAATTCTTTTCATTTTGTTTGTTTGTTTTTATCAGAAACGGACTTCCAGGCACCAAACATGCTGAAGAGTCCAGGGTTTGGCAGCGCAAGGACAACAAGTGGCAGAATGTTCATTTCCATCGGTCTGGTTCACCTACCACGGAGAAGGCCAAATAGTTGAAAATGTTCATAGCTCTTTTATTTTCCAAATCTTAGAGCCCTATACGGTGAAAGGCCACGCTGTCTTGGATGGGAAAGACGCTGAACGGACTACTTGATATTCACTATCTGCTCACTGCCTATTTAGCGTATTAAATGACCTTTCCATCAATGGAATGGCGTACAAGTTTTTAACATTTTTATCGTTGTGATGAAAAAGAATATAATGATATTCTGCCCTTTTTTTCTTTTTTTTTTTTGTAAAGTCTGGAAACTTTAAAAACTTCCAAAATGTGTAAAAGTCTGGGAATGGGTTCTCTGTGTACAATTGTGCATGTTTGTTTCTGGGACAAGGATTTGACTGTTGTACCAAAAGATGGTTTTGTGATTGTTTAGAGGAGGGAAATTAGATGGGACTTTTAGATTGGGATAATGTGTATTGGTGCTCTAGGTTTTAAAAAATACAGATAAAAAGTAAATGATGAAATTGAGATATATCAGTAATGTCTTTTATATATATATATATGTCTTGGTGAGTGTCAAGAGTGTGATCTTGGGTTTATTTAAACTATTTGTTTATGTTTGATAACATGTTTTATCAAATTATTGGGCTGTTATACCTACACAGTATGAAATACTTCTAAACAAAATGCTCATTGAACTACCGTGTGTATTTGTTTGTCTTGCTGTGTGTGCGTACTTGCTCTTGTGTACATGATGTGCTTATCACCTGTCTTGAACGTGCACATCTGTGAGTGTAGGTTTGTATGTATTCCAGTGGATACCGTTGTAAAGACACGGAGTTTGTGTTTTGTTTTGTTTAAAATGATGTAGGAGGTCTCATGCCCAGAGCAGAAAACTCTTCACCACCTACTAGAAGATGACCAGCTGATGTCCCTGTATTGTAATTGTATTGTACAAGCCATGATAATATATCTGAGAGCCCTTCTTCCAGGTCCCCTCCCATATGATTCCAAACTGCTTGATGCAGTGGTGCACGATTCAGTTTTCCTCTTTATTAGTATTGTTGTCATTATTATTATTATTATTATTATTATTAATATTATATTATTACTTATTGATATAGTTATCATTATTTTCGATTTTTACCACTATACAAGTTCAAGTTTCATAAAGGCTTGTGAAAAGATTAATTATCTTTCAACACATCCGTTCTTCGAGTCTTTTTTTCCCCTCTCCCACCATATCCAGTTCCATAGGCTGTAGAATATGCCTATACATCGGCGCTGTTTGTCACTGTAGAGTGTATACTCACCCTACAAACCATTCACCTACCAGTAATGACGTTGTCTTGGACACACTCATTTTGAGGATGTGTGTTTTAGTCAATTCCTCAATAACCCCCTGTACCCATTACCATTTACTGCATTCTCAATCTTAAAAAAAATTATGACTAGAAATATTATACAAAAAATAAAATAAAAATGATACCAAAAAAAAAAAAGATAATGAACAATGATCTGGGCTGTGGTGTGTGTATCTTTTTAATTATTAAGAGTATTGTATAACACCTTTTAAAATGATAATTTAACGAATATACATAAGGACTGATGAGTTTATAGATTTTTATATAAATATATGTATACATGTGCATAAGTTTTTCTTGTTATTGATCATGTTTGACTTTGAAGTGTATGAAACTAACTACTGTATGCCTGAGATTGAACTTTGAACCCGATCAGAACAAACAATGCCAATAGATTTGAGGGCTCTGCCAATCCCTAGCAATTTCTTTGATTTGTTTTCCATTTATCAGTGTCATTCTATTTAATTGGTTTCATTTATTGACCCATGTTTGTCTAAGGTGGACATCAAAGCATCTTATGCATGTGATCAGCATTTTGTTACCTTTTATGTTTGAACCATTTAGTTGTTGTTGATTACTGTATTGATTATAAAAAGGATTATTTGGTAAGGGTAGCAATAGGTATCTTTACATTATACGTGAGTGTGTGGGTGTTGGTAGGTGTGCACGCTGTGTATGTGTGCAACTCGTGTGTAGAAAATATATTTTCCACTTTCTGTTTTCTCATCTCTTTTATTTGATATTGAATGATCTGAGAAAGATTGGATGTTGAATCTTTTTTTTTATAAGCATAGACTGTGTCATGCCCTAGTCTTTTACAGGTTTTTCAAAACCAAGGCCACAAACATTCTCCACTTATTGATTATGAAACATTCACTGAAAGATAAATATATTCGTGTAGATTCCATCTGTAGACATAAACAAAAATTGTTTGCCTCTTGCTTTGTGTAGAAATGAAATGAAACTTTTTGTGATGAGTAGTTTTAAAGCAGTTGCAATCACAGCACTATATATATATTCACAAACTTGGCCATTTATCTTGATTGACTCTTGGTATGTTTTTTAGCTAACGGGTGATGAATAATGAGAAATTTTCTTTAAAATACCTCAATTTTATAGGTGAAAATTGATACCATTTTTCGAAGAAAAATGTTGCCATGCTATATAAAAGTTAACTGGTGGATGTTCATTTTTCTTAGTTACCCATAGGGATCAAAGAATTTGATCCAATGTATTGTTCTTATCCAGTTGTTCTTGGAAGCTTTTGTTTTTCCATTTTTCTCAGATCACCAGATTCCACGCTGGAGATGAATAGATTCTGTCACTATGTCTGCAATGTTAGGTTGTGAATTGACATGAATATGACACTCTTTAATCTCGCTTTTTCTTTACATTTACATTTTTACCCTCACGTTTATATGTGCGCAAGTTAAACAATTTTTTTTTGGGGGGGGGGGCATTTGCCATTCTTCACTCCTATCTCTTGGCAATTGCTGTCTTCCCTACTGTATGATATGAGAGAAAAATGGAATGTAACAAATTTTCTAATTATCTATTTAACTACACAATACATATCGGTTAACGCATTGTTTTCACCTCATTTTCTACTTCTTTTGTATTTACTTGTGTACAAAGCATGAGGTGACTAGCAAGGGACAATACAGTTCTCATTCTACCAATAATATTCACTTATTTAGTTATACACCCTCTTGCTTACATTTACACTACTATTTGTATTAATGTAACATGGATTATACAGTGATGTATTCAAATTTAAACACCTACTTGGTAGCTGGGTTGATACCAATGTAAAGCTAACAACTTTGAATTCATTGTTTTTCTAACTTACTGGAACAAAAATAATTGAAGAAATCAAATCTATGTATTCAATTATGGATTTTGAACAAAAAGTTTTTTTGCATTATTTTAAAACAATTAATTTACTCCTCTGTCATCTATTTCAGGACATCAGGTATAGAAACGTTTTTTTAAGAAAATGCATTTCATACAACCAGTGATTAATTGAAATGTTCCTAATGATTCATGAAGTAATGAAGACATCAATTCGTGTAACGTTAATACTAATAGGTTTCAAGTATCTCATTAGTGACTGGTCCAAGTAACTAACTTTTTTTATCAAGACATATTGTAGATGGACAGCCACAAGTATTGAGTTTAGACCTATGCAAAGTTTGTACACAGTAATCAGCAAGAAACGAATATTTGGAACCTATAGAAAATCATCGACTTTTTTCATAACCTGCCACTGCTACAATGAATATGTTGGGGTTTTTTGGTTTTTTAAAACAATTTTCCCTTTGATTGATTTTATTTGTTACCAAAGATTTTTCATTTTAACCTTTTTTAAAAAGATATGTTGCTTGGCCAATGTTAGTTTCGACAACTTGTTTTTGTGTTTGATAGATTCTTTGTTTTTGTTTGGTTTTGATTTCATTTTTTCTTATTGTATTGATTTCTATGACAAATATGCTTAGTGCAATGTTTGATAATAAATGACATTTTGGAGGCTTTAATAGTGTGATGCTGAGGTCTGAGTGCCATAGTATTATGCATGTATGCAAGGGTATCAACATCTCTCACTTTCCACAATACCAGTCATTCTGGGCTTTGATGTGTTTTCCTGTGTGGATTGCGGCCAAGTTTTGTATTTTATCTATTTGGGTGGGTGATTAATTGTTTAACTTGAGTTTAGAGAGAAAAGAATTGTCTGACATTTGATATCATGACTGAAAGTTTTGACTCCATATAGTGTGCAAAAGGACTGAAAATATGAACTTATTCAGTATGATACATTGAAAATCTCTGATGCTCACATGTAGGTGCCAAACTTTGATGATGATACAGCTGTCATTGAGTTCAGTATGAAGCAACGTGTGATAATTTTTGAAAATGATCAAATTGATAGAAGAAGCTGAAGTATGGCGAGACTTGGGACTGATGAAGTGTGGTGTGAAACAGGAGTGTGTAATTTTGAAAGTGTGTAATGGGTATTGGTCTTATTGTTAAACATTTTTTTTCCTCCAGCAGTCGTGTAAAGAGTTGTCTCTGATCTCCCTTTGAAATAGTCGTGTGAATGCTAGAATGTGCTAATGATGGGTTTTTCGATGTACATTTTTTTCTCTCTTTCACTCCTCAAATCCATGTAAATAAATAACTTTTAAAAAATTACTTGTTTAACAAATTCATTTTGTGACAGCACTCACATCTTTACATTATTATTTTTTTTACCGTATTTTATTTCACTGGATATTCTGCACCTTCCATGTAGTTTTTCTAACAATCAAGTATTTATTGAAGCTTCTATTCCTGCTTTGCCACTATGCTGGAAATGTCCACATATACTTTTTATTCAAATTTTATCTGCCATGGGATTGCCTCCATCACCCCATATATTTCATTGAATCATTGTGCACATTTATATCTTTATTATGTATGTATTGTATGTTATATTGTATATGCTTTATACATCAATCACCATGAAAAGGTAATGATTTTAATGCAACAACCTTCATTTCATTGATTTCATTCTGGGGGGAAATGAATAGAACGAAACTTCTTTTTCTGTTTTCTGATCTGATTAGACTTCAGTTAGATTTATTTAGTTCTTTTTCTTGCTATATTAATTTCCTGATAACATAATGGTTGCATTGAAAAGCACACAGCCAATGCCTATATCAATGTTACAGACTGTAAAGGCCTTGATTCTGGTCTCAGCCTGGAATCGTATGGATCTGAACTGCATACCAAGCCCATCTTTTGGAAGCAAACCCAGAATTGCTCAAATTTTGGACCCAATGCCCTCGCTGAGTTTGGATTACTCGCCCCCTTTTTTCATATATGCTTATTTCCTGAGACAAGGGGGTGTGATGGCTTGGAAGTAGACTATGTAAAATCTACCAAATTCCAATTTGTATGAGTTTGTTCAGTTTCACGGCATTGTTTTTCAATTGATGACAAGAAATGACTCCTATGAAAGATTCTTGTGTCTAGTCCATGGGATGTTTCCCTACTGAAAGCCGGTGAGTTTGTTTTGACAAACTGGCTATTATCACTATAACTGAACCTTTTCACTCTTTTCTTTTAACTCATCCAAGGCTGTTTCTAATCATCATGATAGTTATTAGATTTCACTATACTATATTGATATGGTTACCATTTTTTATTTATTTATTTTTAATTCATTTTTATTCACTCATTTGTTGATGGAGTATTGTGTTTTTGTTTCATGAATTTTGAATCTGTGTTTTGATAGAGAAATGAGATGTTTCCATTTTTAACAAGAAATTATATCATAATAGAATACAATGTATCTATATTATTATTATTATTATTATTATTCAAAGGGTTTTTTCTTTCTTTTAATCGATACATTTTATCCTTTAACACTTCTTTGGTCACTCATTCTCTCTTGGAAATTTTTTGCAACACTTGTATTAGTTGTACCTCTTTCTCTCTACCATAATATTTTTTTATTTTTTTTTTTATATGTCAAGATGTTTTTTAACTTTAAAAAATTGTAACTTTGATTTATATTAATGGAACCACTTTGCTCAGTCCTGTGTGTTTTAGTTTTATTTACTTTAAATGTAACATGTCGTTTCATCAAGAAAATGTGGATAAGATCTAAATGTATCTGTAAGGGAATATTATTATTACTATTATTGTTATCATCATGTTCTTGTGAATATATCTGTCACACGTGTCATCATTTTATTTTTCAAGAAAGATTAGCATTCAGTGAATGTTGGATTCCCTGAGCCGTTTCTGATCCCGGTTCATAACAAGTGTTTGATATTTTTTCATAGTTCAACCAAGCCCAAGTGGATCTATTTGCATTGGTTTGTCTTATTTTACCTCCTAGTATTTTTTTTTCCTTCTTTCCTGGGTTGTTTTTTTAAAATGATTGACGTTTGCCGATTTCATTATATTACCTAACAGAGAGAGTATTTATTTCGTTTTTACCCTGTTCCCTAACATATTCTCCAATATTCAAACAGCAACAAATAGAAAATTTGAAAAGTTTTTTAATGTTGTTGATGACTGTAATGACATGATCGTAATGAACCAATGACCATGATGAATCACACTAACTTCTAATAAAAGGGTCAAACCATCATATCACTTTCATTACTCTCTTTCTCCTGCCGGTTCATTTCTTCAACTTAAGGCTTTATAGAAAAGGAATATTATTATTGTTTTGATTATCATTATTAAATCTTCTTTTATAGAATTAGTGCAAAGAAGTGTCTTCAACTCCATCTTATGGTGACACTTTCTAAGTTTGAAATAGTTTGGGGTTTTTTTTACGGGGATTTTTGCTTGAGTTTCATTTAATTCACTCGAGTCATTTGAATATTTTTGAAGTGTTGTAGACAATAATAGAATTCCCACTTTTCGTAATTTGAAGTAAGTTAAGTTGTTTACAGACTCAGGTGAAAATCTTGCTGCACTAAGTCTGAATCATGCAACAAGTTTGTTTTATCATTTGGTTAAAGTTTTAGTTTTTGTTATCATTTTTGATTTTAGTTTTTTTATTTGATAAATTTTATTTATAGTGCAGTAAAGTTTGTGTGCATTTTTTGATCTCTGATATTTTTTGGTTTGAATTATGCTGACATTTGTGTACTTGTTGCTTTTCATCTCTTTTCTCCCACACTGGCTCCATCCTAGGTCCCCTTATGGTTTGATTACTTTTTTTTTTAGATAATGAATTTTGTCTGGCTATTTTTTTATGGTCAAAACACGTTAATTAGCGCTTTACATATAGTGTCCCTTATCTTTCAAAATAAAAGTCAATGAAAAATTATAATGGTTGTTAAACTTTGGAAGGGTTTTTTTTTGGGTGGTTTTTTTTATATGGCTTCTATCCAAGGAACAATTCACTACAACTACAAGTGGTAAATTATCTCAATTTTTATTTATAGCTGAGGTGTAGCCACAAGGCAGACAGCAATTTGTTAGTGGCCTATTCATGATTGATATTGTCCAGTGTATGGCTCATGGTTTCAATAAAGAGCTATGATCACAGTGGGCTGATCACCTGATTCTCAGATTCATTGATCCATAGTATTTCCGGTTGTCCGCCATGAACACGTTAAGAGTGAGAAATGTTGAAAATTTGTGTTCCACTATGAACAAGTTAAAGAGTGGGAGATGTTGAAAATCTGTGTTCCACTATGAACAAGTTAAAGAGTGGGAGATGTTGAAAATCTGTGTTCCACCATGAACAAGTTAAAGAGTGGGAGATGTTGGAAAATCTGTGTTCCACCATGTACAAGTTAAAGAGTGGGAGATGTTGAAAATCTGTGTTCCACCATTGTCACAAAGCGACTTTGTCAGTGAGTGGACGGTGGCTTGCAGAACCAAGGGTCCAGTCAATGACCTTAAGAGGGTGCTAAAGTTGAATCAATTGACCAAGCCAACAAACCAACAATCAAGAGTCAAACGTTATTTTATCAACAATTTTATTCTGGAACCTACTCTCACATACGTCCTCACAGTTTCACGCACATCCACACTTATACATTGGTTTTAACATAAACTACAGAACATTTATTGTGTGTACAAACAAGAAGGCGGGCCCTTACCGTGACATAACACAGAACAATGACCAACGAAACACACAAACAAGTCGCTCCGATGGTCTCTCTAGTCCAAGGTACTTTGGTGGAAAATCTTGTTTTCTTGACAATTATAAATCTTCTGTTAACACGTTTCACACTTAAATGTCACTGTAGGTATATAAAAAATATTCTCATGAAGACGAGAAATAGAAATGTTCTTGATATCGGTAAATTTACTCAACGATAAAATTGTTCCTTCAAGGGATTAATCAACAAGTTTGTTTGTTTCTTTCTTATCCAATTCCCTTTTACCATTACAGCGTAGGGCCAGCACAATGAGTCTGGATTTCTCTGGATCAAGATATTAAGCCAAGCAGGTAGTCAACCCACTGTGACCTTTTGTGGTAGGAATTAATTTTGCCCGGACAGCTGCCATTTTTAACTGCCAATGGTTCTTTAACGTGTGCAACATGCACACAGACCTCCGAGTTTATCGTCCGTCTCCAATAGGACTAGGTTCTTGATCCCACCTACCTGAACAGGATCAGGGGAGTGGCGGCATATAGGTTTTCACTGAGTTTCACGGAGAAAGATAACCGACGCTGCCGAGAATCGAACCATATACCTTTCGCTTCTGAGGCAAGAACCGTACCTCTGCGCCACTGGGACTCCCAGTTTGTTTCTGTGAGGGTAATTAAAAACTCCAGACCAACCGGCCCACATAAGGCCAATATTATAACACTTCAAATATGTAACACTTCCAATATGTAACACTTCCAATATATAACACTTCCAATATGTAACACTTCCAATATATAACACTTCCAATATGTAACACTTCCAATATGTAACACTTTCAATATATAACACTTCCAATATATAACACTTCCAATATGTAACACTTCCAATATTATAACACTTCCAATATGTAACACTTCCATTATGTAACACTTCCAATATATAACACTTCCAATATATAACACTTCCAATATGTAACACTTCCAATATATAACACTTCCAATATGTAACACTTCCAATATGTAACACTTGTGGCAAAACAGCATCGGCTGAACTTTGCCAAACAACTTGAAACTTGACAAGATTAGTATTAGTAGACTGAACTTTGCCTATCTGTCGTGAAGAAATAAGTCCGACTCGTCGGACAGCCAAACAAAAGGGGAGAAGGAAAGACAGAACAAAACCAAGAAAACAAACTTTATGCGTGGGAGGAGAATTTAGCCAGTGAACACAATCACAACATTTCGTGACAACCATGAACAAGTTAAAGAATGGGAGATGTTGGAAAATCCGCGTTCCACCATGAACAAGTTAAAGAATGGGAGATGTTGGGAAATCCGCGTTCCACCATGAACAAGTTAAAGAATGGGAGATGTTGGAAAATCCGCGTTCCACCATGAACAAGTAAAAGAATGGGAGATGTTGGAAAATCCGCGTTCCACCATGAACAAGTTAAAGAGTGGGACATGTTGGACAATCCAAGTCTCCGCTAAGACGCTAAGAGTTGAAGTCACAGGGGGAAAAGAAAAATGTGATAGTGCCATACAAATTAGCTAAAGTTAAAGAGAAGAACAAAAGTGATCACATATTCGTCTGAAAATGATTATTGGAGAGAGGGTTTGAGCTCTGCTATTCCATGAAACTAAAGCCCTGAAACCGAGCCCCGCTGAAAATGAGTGAACTGATTCAATCCCAGCATCCCCGAAAGACGTGTTTTCAAATATCATGTAAATGTAAGATACGAGGGAAGATGACATCGAAGTCTTGGTATCTCGACGGTGATCGATCACGTGACTTTGAAAGGCAAGGCCATTCACAAATTATTCATGTATTCCCTGTCAACGCATGTATTTGTCAAAATCAAACATCCTTCATGAGATGCCACACATAATACTGTAATAGATATATCTAATATTGTATCTTCTGTTTTTCTCGTGAATGTAAGTTTGTGTGTGTGTGTGTCTGTGTGCGCGCGCGTGTGTGTATGTGTCCGTGTTTCTGCACGCATATTATAAAACATGAATGGCATTTGCTTAATCGAATGATAAAATGGACCATTTTTATTCATGATAATGCCCAAAGAAACAGACGAATTACATCTCATAATATCTTGTTGTACTGGACTAGCCTCGGCCTGTTTTACGCCTAGCGCAAATCGAACGGCTCAATAGATAATACGATTGAAATGAATAGAATTCGAGCACATTGGATACAGGTATATGGAGAGCAGAGTCTGTGTGTTGCCGTGTCGTCTTCGTAGGCAGGTGGTGGGGCTGCCACTTTGGACACAGTGGGTTAATTCTCTTCCCTGGAACTGAACTCCTAAATATCATTTCTCAACTTGTAATTCTAACAAAATTGGGCACGTGTATAAAAGGTTTTGTTTAGTCGTATCACCGATGGTTCAGCAGAAGGAGCTACCAAAAATGGAGGTAGTGGAGTGATCATACAACTTCCAAAAAGTCCACCAAAAATGATTTCCATTTCAAGTGGCCATATCTGTTCAAATGTCAGAGCTGAAGTAACAGCGCTCCAAAACGCAGCTACCTTCTAGCCACCCTAGAACCTAAGATTTAGAGAGTTAGCTTGTTATTTATAGCTCTTACTCTTAGCTAGAACCTGTCCCCACAAAAATAGTCTTTCTTACCGACTCAATGTCTGCCTTGCAGGCTCTCATGTCCACCTCAAATGAAGAGCCCATAAAGACCCTCAACGATACCTTGTATGCACTCCAGGCGAGGTCAAAAGTAGCCCTACAATTGATACCAGCTCACCGCGGTGGTATAGTTGGGAATGAGAAGGCCGACAAGCTGGCCAGAGATGGAAGCAGAATGCTACAAAGCTCCCCCAAACTGTCATACCACGAAATGAAAGCCATCATAAAAAACCAGTGGCTACTCATTTGCCCATGATCACATTAACAAATTAGGCCGTGCGGAACAGACCACTATTTTCCGCCTCAGAATTGGACATTGTGACTTAAAAGCTCACCTGAAAAGAATAGGTGTAGCAGACTCATCTCTGTTTGACTGCAAAGCCGGAGAACAAACAGTCAGCCACATGCTCCAAGAATGCACAAACCTCACACCCCTCAGATCCAAATTTTGTCCCAAAGATGTGACCTGAACCAAAAATTATGGGGCACTGCTGATGACCTAAGAAAAACGTTCCAGTTCACATCTGCTGGAATTAGACTGTAGACAACCGTCGAGCGAGAAGAATGAGTTTAGTCGTATCAATATCAGCACACTATCATTGAGATAAAGTAATTTATGTTCAATCTTGAACAACCCACTATACTCCGTTACATCTGAACTCAAGCGGCAGGACTATTATGCATTGTCATAAACAGACATACAGTGGGCATCCATAGACTTTCCGGGTCTGTGTTCAGTCGTGTTTGGTGGTCAGGGTGCCTGCATTTATGGCAGGTATCTTGTGGGCCTTTCATGGCTGAACATAGAGCTGGCCCTAACACTGTTCCGCGGTATTAATTGGGTTTGATCGAACAAACAACACACATAAACAGACCTACAAAATGCTATGACATGGAGGATTGAGGAAGAGCATTGATCAGCCCTGTGGTCATTGTCATACATAGATATGAAGATATGTTGGAATGGAGGATCTAAGTAAGACATGAAGTTGGCCAGTGCAATGGTCCTTGAGGATTCGATCACAATGAACTCTACCAGGAAAGGCCATTGAACCAATTGCTTATGCCCTTGCAACGTTCCATCAAATATAACAATAACCTTTTTTGAGTGAAAGCAAATAACTAAGACATTCACATATCACGTATTTTGTGTGTGAATATTGGATGGGAAAGATGCCCATGGCATTGCACAAAAAATAGCGAAGCAGATTATCATATTAAAAATTCTCTTTGCCGTTATAACAACTGAGAAAATGTACTACTTCTTTTTGCTGATCTAAAGAAACATCTGTGTGTTGTAATCAGCATGGAATTTGACTGCCAGTCCAAAGTGTGGGAATAACATTATCATAACTAATCAATATATCATTGAAATGAAAATTTATGTAATCGATTGTTTACCATATTAATTAGTTGCTGATTTGTATATATGCATATGGCCCCAAAATGGAGGGGGGGGGGGGGGGGGGGGGGGGGGGGGGGGGGGGGGGGGGGGGGGGGGGGGGGGGG
>JARBEQ010236478.1:0-12128 GCA_030265355.1 Tritonia tetraquetra
CGCGCAGGAAATGGCCGTCGCAATGGCCGTACTTGTCGATTACGCCGGCAACAACCGGCGCAGTTGACACTACCATTACCATAGACTAAATACAAGGTAGTCAAGTATTTTTTGTGAAAACCAGAACAAGCACAGCCAATGCCACGGTTTGAAGAAAATAGGATTGACTAATACTAATACACATTAATAATAATAATAACACACAGGATATTATTACTTTCATTCTCAAACCCAATATAATAGGAAGTTGTAATATTTTAGTGAGTTGTTTTCTGAATTATATTTTTTATTCATATTCATAGAAAACAAAACCCCTCGAGAGTGGATCTAGTACAATTTTTTTTTTTTAATTAATCATTAATTAAATTCATAAAACATTATTTACATATTTTGACTGTTTTTTACCCATGCGTCAGCTGTTATGTTCAAATGGACTATGGCACCAGGTATGGGAATGAATCAACTTCACAACCTGTGTACCTTATGATAAGAGTAAGAGATAATAACTTACTCAATAAACTTTTTTCCTTTGAACTTTCTCAAGTTTTAAGGCTCTGACCCTGATGATTCCAATTGAATCAAGTCCTATTAAAATGTGTAGCCAAGGGATGTTTCTTCTTCTTTTAGACTGGCAGTAAATTCTTCTTTCATTTTGTATTTTAAATATTTCTACATACATGTTCAAACTGGCTACCAACACCTCTCTAGAGGTCTTAATTCCATAATGTTTGTACCAGTTTGAACATGAATGTAGAAATATTTTGCTTGGATATTGCAAAGGTTGGATAGAATCAAGATCTAAACAGTCATGGTCCTAGACCAAATTTATACAAGGCAACAAGCATTCATCAAGCATGCCATCTGCAAATTTGAATCCTCCAGAAATCAACGTCTCGTCGTCATGGTTTTTCACACATTACCTGAGTCACAGATTCCTTTAACAATCCATTAAGTTTAAGTAATAGGTAGCCGTATTTTGACAAATCAAATCAATAATTCCTAAGAACAAAAACTCAAGAGAACAAACACCATAACTATGCATTTCGTCTTGTAAATGTGGGCGTTTTTGCACAAAGTTTTGAATATATAGATTTTCTGTTGACACAACCTTTTGACAAATAAGGAGGCCTCCAAATCCAAAGATTTGAAGAACTAGACTGTAATGTTAACCATTCACATGGCTGGATACCAAGGCTCAATTTTGACAAAAATACTGTAAGCAGCAGAACATAGGCCAACATATCGTCTTTGCATTTTGCTATCTGGGTATGGAGCATTTGAAAATAGTTTCAAGAAAAACTATCGCAAGTTTTAAGAGAATTGTAAAAACTATCTTTCTTCGCAGCGCAGATAAAGCCTTTGGATGTCTTTGATTTCATGCTTTATTAATACAAAGTGATAAGTTAGATATCTTCATCATTAACTTTTTTCATTAATATTTTGTAACAAAATAACAATAGTTACATAAGTAACTATAATTTTCAACATTATAAACCCCAGACCCCAGGAAAGAGGGAAAGAGCGAGATCAGACAAGATGCCACTCATGGACTACTAGCAATGACGTAGTCAATGGGGGGGTGGGGGCAACCATCATTGCACCCCCTGTTGATGAACAGAGGACCTATTGATATTACCGCCCTGGGTCCCTGCAGGCGGATGTCCCAAAATAAATCCAGAGAAAGACAAGAAGCATTCTATGGTTCCAGCATATGATAAAGAATGTTGTAACATCTGGTGACATCAGGAACATAATTAAATGGAAAGTAAAATACTTGGAGATGACAATGAGGCAAGAAATACCTTCCTGTGTGGCTTGGGGAACATAATATGGATAAACAAGGAAAGGATGTGTGACAGTGACAGAAAAATAAGAAATCTTAATTTTTAAAAAGAAGAAAAATGATATGCGAAAGTAGAGGATAAGCCAAGCATGCCGTCCTCGCCACCATTTTTGTATTATTAAGGTGTGCTCTCATGAAGCGTTTTTTTCAGTCTTTCTGTGCGTCATTTGTGTTCACGTGTCGTGTGTAAATTCAGTGTGGTGTACTGTAGAGCAAATAAAAACACTGTAGGAAGCACTGAAAACGCATCACAAGAAAGGACCTTGAGTCGTGCCATGGGCATGATCACATGCACTAGGTGGGACAACAACGATTACAAACAAATAAAGTGGAATAATAATAGAAACTGAAACACCATCACCACCAGAGCAGTGGAGGACTGAGAATATTTGGGGGCCATTGTTACTAATACTGATATCAATATTACCCATTACCATACCAACTGACGATATCATCTCTAACCATACTTCTCTCCTCATTCCCTCTTTTTGTGTCAATATAGAAATCAGTATGGGCTGGTTCAAATACTTTATACAGTATTAACATGGTACCATCTCTCTCACAACTAAACAGACAAATGATAGATGATATGAAAATAGCAAAGCAACAACTGATGCTTAGTTAAATTATCTCAATGTAAGTTGTAAGTGAGATTTTGTATCCAGGCTGTCGTAAGAAAGTTACACAACTGGATTTTACACTTCAGCCAAAAGATGATCAGTCTTTCTTCATTTCGCATGCTGAGTTCTGATTAAAATGTTGCAGGTTTGTGGTCAGAAAGAAGCTGTATCGAGGAGTTTTAACAAATGCCTCTTGCTTAAGTTTTGAATGCAATCTGTACCTGTAAACGGAGTGCATTCAAAGTCCCTATGTTATCCCCCGTGATCAACTTTGACCCTGAAGAAAGAGACAGCTCTATATCATCTCTAGTCGGCAACAGAGTGGCGCCCATTCACTAACCCCACATTTTCATGGCCAATACATGATTTTGATTGTAGTACAGCAGTAAAATCGCTACTGTTTCACTCTGGTGTCGCTAGATCAAGATCTAAAAATAGCACAGTGGAAGGTCGCAGTCCCAAAAATATGCATAGAGCTGTTATTTTGATGGGAATGGGCGCTTTAGAAATGAAATACATCATTTATTGCTATCAAATGTTATTTTTGAATTCATGCCTGAGATGTTGACTGAAAAGAGAAATTGTGCCATAGGTTATTCTAGTTTAAGTGTGCTGTTGACAAAATGAAAGAAGAATTTACTGCCAGTTTAAAAGAATAAGAAAAAGCCCTTGGCTACACATTTTAATAGGACTTGATTCAATTGGAATCATCAGGGTCAGAGCCTTAAAACTTGAGAAAGTTCAAAGGAAAAAATCAATAGATGCTACTAACTAAGAAACATCCCGAATGGAAAGTAAAGACACTCTGTTTGCCCAATCTCAATCACCCTTTTTTTACTCTCTCCAAAATCGAGAGTGGATAATGTGGAGACTTTGAATGCACTCCCTTTACAGCCTTAGAAGGAGTATTCAATTCAACACAAACTTTTATACAACAACCACAAAACAAAAAAGTGTTAATCTATGAATTGAAATTGTTGACCATTCAAAACAAGTACAATATATTTTCAAGAAACGAAAGCTAAGGGGGGAAATAATTCTGTTTATTGGCTCAATATCAATTGGGACTGAATACCAAAAAAAACAAAAAACCGGAGTAAATATTTACCAGTGATTCTTTAAAATTGTGCATCAACCACATTGTTCATTTCATTCATTTGTAACAGACAGAAACCATCAGAAGATAAAACAATGCGATAACAAATGATTTTTTATTTTGAAAAAGCACTTAAATAAACAAAGCAGAGGCAAATGAGACTAACATTGCATCCAGCTGGAAACAAGTCTCTAATAATATGATCACAAAATATATTTTTATGAGTAGTACTGGTAGTAACCTTACACCGAAAGGTACTGAAAGGTTATTGATAAAGAAAGAAAGAAGAAAGAACTGGTAGTAAGTAGTAGTAGTAAAGTGATGAAAATTGACCCACAAATCTCTGCCTGACAAACTGACGTATCATATATATATGTTAAAAAATGATATTAATCCACACGCAAAACCCCTTCTACATTAAAGTTTTGTTCATTACAATGAATACAAGTTTACCCACAGATCCCTTGTACATCATGAAATAGGAATGGTATATATACCCACCAATGAAAATTTCCACATCAATAAGAAATACTTATGTAAATCAATCATGAAATATTTTGAGAGTAAAAATAGTGTAAAAATCATTGCAAAATGTTGATCTTTCCCCCTTGATTATGAGATTTTATTTTATGATAAACCTTTCTGATCCAGATCAATGAGTAATCTTTTAAGTAACATGGTTATCTCAACAGAATATCATTTTATCTGACAACAAAATACACACCTTGTGTAGTGTAAATCTAATGATTAAAAAAAAACAACTCGAGCCAAGACAATTATTTATCCCTTCATATACAACTGAGTTCTGATTACACAATTTCACAAGTTTGAGATAATCTGCAGCCCTAACCCTAACAGAAGACGGCTCCTCAACAACTGAAATAAAATCAGGATGGCTCTCGTAATGGCTGCCATGACTAGACTGAACCAAATTTGGAAAAGTTGCATTGCACGAGACAACATTTGGGTTATACTAAGCTCTGGTCATCTCCACAGTGTATGGTTGTGAAGCATAGATATGCTTACTCTTATCAGTACAAGAAAAAGGAAAAAATGAGATATATGGCACTTAATTGCCTAATTCATGTCATCAAACGAACATGGAATAGGTATAACCCTCTCACTACACAAATATGAATATTCAAAACAATGAACAAAAAGCTGTAAACTGCAAACACCAATCGTCTAGGTTTTGTTCATATCAAATATCAACACGTATGAGCTTGAACATCAAAGTTATTGCCCATCAAGGGAGATAACAGCCCAATTTCCATTCACCATCCAATCCTTATCTTGCGCTTGTACTGCTTCAGCTTGCCCAGGCTTCAGGCCAACAACAACATCTGCTTTCAAAGTACGCAGACTGCAAACAGCCGTCGGGCGGAATCCTTGTAAACTATGAGAAAACTCTACAGTTGTTTCCCAATTTAAATCACCAACCAGTTTTCTGTAATTCAAATCCCCCTTAAATATTAATAAGTCACTCTGACTTAACTTTGAGTAGAGTTCAGGACACAAAGATTCCATTTGGCTGTAGGGGTGTGCCATTGTCCAAAATGAATCATATTCAAATGTCATAGTACCATTTTTCATTCGTTCTTTCCGTAAACTGCTCAGTCGGCTGATAGCAATATGATTCACAGCGGACATCTGATGGAATATCCATTCTACATCTTTCTCAGTCACATCAGAAACAAACCATGGCATTGATTTACCATGAAAGTGAATAGACGATGCCAGGCCACAAGACAGAAGAAATTCAGCCAGGCACAAATCAGTCATAAACTCGAAACCAGCATTATCTAGCACAATGGAAACATTGGCTGGAGAGACAGAAAATTAAAAACATATTCATTTTTTCAGACAAGCATGTATTTAATGATTAAGTACCTACACATAAATAGAAAAACTGTGTTTGCATGGTATACGGCACTATATTCATATGGTTAAAATGTATTTTAAATCAGCATTTTTCCAAATTGATAACAACAGTGAAATGCCCAGTTTAAAAAAATCACAAAAATAACAGTCCTCAACTGATTAACCACAAGATCTGCCATTAGCATCCTACTCATACTAAAACATTACAGTTGACTGAATAGTAGTGTGATGAATCACATAAAATTATTTGTATCAAAATGAAACTATTTTTTCAAATTTCATTTTAAAAACCTAAATGAAATGAGGCACTGTTATGTTTTGACAACCATAACTAAAATAAATGGTTTTAGATTTTAGTAATGTTAAGATCAGTTTCACAGCTATAGGATCACAATAATTCAAGAGTGAGAAAGCAATGAACACAACCAGTCAATTTGAAGGTGATACACAGAGTGATTCTAGTTTCAAAGTTGAGACTAAGTATACTACAGTGGACCACACGTAAGTTGAAGTAGCTTGAGTTGATTTATTTTCTTGGAACAAGCTCCAATTTTACTTAAATTCGGATATGTTGACTTCAACACAAGTGTCACAACGGATGAGCTGAACTAAATTTACCCCGATCATTCATTGTCAATATAAAAATATAATGGATGTGTTGACTTTTGTTTTGCTGTGATTCCAAGGTTGCACTAACCAAGAATGTAAAATTGGACAACGTGCTTAGATCACCTATTTTGTTATTCGGCCTAACGTGACAGACTTACCATTGTAGAGATTAAACCAAAAGGATTAGAATTTATTTGGTCAAAATTAAAGCGTGATACAAATTGTCGACGGTAAATTGATCTTGGTGAAGTCTAACCAGTTGTGTTGAACTTTGGATGTGTTGATCATTTTTTTTTCTCCCCCAACAACATCAACTTAAGCGTAGTCGATTGTATAAGAAGATGAATAGGTGTAGCTTATATGAGTGGAAGGAATGTTCTATGAGTATCAGATGGTAGTCTCTATAGAGGACGAGAGAAAATAGAAAGAGACAGACAATAGAAGTAGAAGGGATGTGTGGATGAGTATGAACTCAATATACAACAGGCAGAAACAAAATCAATCATGTTTTTTTCCTGCCACTGTTTGTTCATTGTTAGTTTCCATGGTAATGATTATGCAAAGACTGACAATGTGTTATTTTCTCCTTTTGAGTATTGCTTCCAGGGGTCCCAGTGGCGCAGAGGTACGTTTCTCGCCTCTGAAGCGAAAGGTGAAAACCAATGTGCCACTTCTCTGATCCTATTCAGGTAGGTGGGATCAAAATAACCTAGCCCTATCGGAGACGGATGATAAACTCAAGAGGTCCTGTGTGCACGTTGCGCACGTTAAAGAACCCTTGGCAGTTGAAAATCGATAAGAGTAGGCCGCAAGGCCGCTGTCCGGGCAACGTTAATTCCTACCACAAAGGTCACAGTGGATTGATCACCTGCTTGGCTTGATATCTTGATCCAAAGAAATCCAGCCTCAAAGTGCTGGCCCTACAGTGTAATGTTCCATTTTTTTCATATCACATCATACATCGTTCAATGTCCGCCTCACTCCCAGCACGATGGAATTGAAACAAAAGTTATACAGATTATGTTGCTTTTACGCCCTTTTCGAAACAGGTCATAACAGAGGCGGTTCAACAAAACTTGAGAAAATTCCATATTAATCTCCGGAGCAGAGCCATGAAAATTATGATAGGTCCAGAAGAAACATGATACAAAAGGGTAGGCCATACCCTGACCTCCACATAGTGTAGACTGTTTCAAATCTCGTTTGAAAGCCTCCCTTTTTAATTTGTGACCATTGTATATTTTAAAGTATTACATTTTAATTTGCTTTTATCATTACTTTCTTTGCAAATGTAAAAAACAGTCAGAGAGAAAAATGTAGAAAACTTCTAATAAAGACAATAACAATGATACAGAACGTTTGCAAATATAAAGCGCTTTGAGCCTGTTTCACACGGGGTAAGGCGCTATATTAAAATTATATATAATTATTATTATTATTATTATTATTATTATTATTATTATTATTATTATTATTATTATCATTATTATTGTTATTATTATTATTATCCATGATGGAATTTAACAAAATGGATATGGCACACAATACATTCCATGTACGGCAATAACTTATAATAGTTCATCAAGCAATATAATATCTTATTAATGCTTGATATTTTGTTATTTCTAAAATTGCATTTCTTAAATTTAAATCATACAATGGTATGGTATGTCCAATCATTTTTATCAATAATCAAAAATGAGTATTTACACTTCGACAAAAAAAGACACATTAGAATACAGATACAACAGATATATTATTGCCTTAGACCAAAGATCATCTACAATAAGATAGTCAACTTTTACCGCATGAGAGTGGTTTCCCTTTATTTAGCTAGTGTTCCCAGACATCTCTTTTTTTTTTTTGGTATGTCAAATACTCATACAAAATGGCATTCTTTTATCAAAATTATGTGACCTAAAAAAAAACATCACACCAAAATCATAAAATGCGTTTTTCTATCCTGTGTTCGCTATGGCACAACTATCATCTAAGGTGCAGGGGAAACTACTCTTAAAGTTTCTTCACTCATTATATAGTAAAATACGCCGAGTTGACTATCTTATTGTAGATGATCTTTGCTTAGACGAGTACTCTCATGTACATTGACAAAAAAAAAACTACAGTGGAACACGTTTAAACCGAAAGTGACGGGACCGGTCAATGTATTTCGGTTTAGAGGTCTTTTCGGTTTAGCGCTAGTCAAAGACAAAGAGAAGAAACGATCGGGGATTCCAAATCCTTTTGGTTTATCGATCTTTTTGGTTTTACCGTTTTCGGTTTAAACGTGTTCCACTGTAATTACTTCGATATGGCTTCTTTTTTTTTTTTTTGCATATCCACATTTTCCTACTTTTATTGATTTCATTTTTGCCAGAAGTTTGATTGTATACATTGTGTGTGAGTGTGTGAGAGAGAGAGAGAGAGAGAGAGAGAGAGAGAGAGAGAGAGAGTGTGTGAGAGAGACAGAGAGAGTGTGTGTGTGAGAGAGAGAGAGTGTGTGTGAGAGAGAGAGAGAGTGTGTCTGTGTGAGAGAGAGAGTGTGTGTGAGAGAGAGAGAGACAGAGAGTGTGTGTGTGTGAGAGAGAGAGAGTGTGTGTGTGTGAGAGAGAGAGAGTGTGTGTGTGAGAGAGAGAGTGTGTGTGAGATGGTCACCTCAGCCAACAAATCATACCTCTATTATATTATAATTCTACGGAGATGATAATAATGTAATTCATTTCTAAAGCGCCCATTCCCGTCAACCAGCAGCTCTAGACACACACGATGATTAGAATCAATAGACTGTTATATCAACGACCATCTACAATAAGATATTCGACTCGATGACTTTTACCGATGACGAATGAGAGTGATGTTCCTTTATTATCGTTTGTTCCTTAATTCTCATATTTTTTTGGTGCTCTATTATTTTTTGGTGCGCTCAATACTCGATACAAAATTAATGGTAGGGTCGTAATGCATCATTTTATCAAAATTATGTGAACTAAGAAAAAATATTGCACCAAAATCATAAAATGCGCTCTATCCGGTGCACGCTATGGCACAACTAGCACACAAGCTGCAAGGGAAATTAATCTTAAAATTTCCCCACTCAGTATAATGTAGTGAAATACGCCGAGTTGAATATCTTATTGTAGATGATCTTTGGTTATATTACATAATATGCAGCCCAACTGAATATGCATGATGAGAGTGATTTATGCTAATAAGGGCAACCAGCTCACAGCAACTTTGATTTAACAACAACAACAACATGGTCTTATCATTATGTAAAACAAAAGTTTCAGTTACTTTTGTACAAAACATTTAGCTTCATAACGTTTTTGAGAGATGCTGATGTTGTTACTGATGATCCAAAGAAATCCAGCCTCATGGTGCTGGCCCTACACTGTAATGGTTAAAGGGAGCTGGATAAGAAAGAAAGAAATCCAGCCTCATGGTGCTGGCCCTACACTGTAATGGTTAAAGGGAACTGGATAAGAAAGAAAGAAATCCAGCCTCATGGTGCGGGCCCTACACTGTAATGGTAAAAGGGAATTGGATAAGAAAGAAAGAAATCCAGCCTCATGGTGCTGGCCCTACACTGTAATGGTTAAAGGGAACTGGATAAGAAAGAAAGAAATCCAGCCTCATGATCATATATATATATATATATATATATACATTAGCAGCAATTGATAAGGACAGAAAGAAGATGTATTGTTTGTTGAGGCAGATCATCATGATAAATCAACAACGGCAATGTGCAATTTATCTAATCTATTCGTCTATATCCATTGACGTTTTGCCTATGTCTATATTTATATCAAAGACGATGGAGTGTGTAACACAAAGACACGTCGCTAACTGAAGGCTCGTCGTGTCGTGAAGTCAGCTCGGCGTGTAGATGGAATCAAAGGCGGTAGCTTGACACGCGTAACAACACGGCTGATCACCTGCTAGACCTAATGTCTTGATCCTGAGTAAATCCGCCTCTAAAAGGTCCAAACTTTGAAGTTTAACGCCCTTTTTTAACACATACAGGTCATATCAAAGGCGGTTCAATAGAACATGATAAGATTCCACGTGAATCTCCAGGGCAGAGCCATGAAAACTCTGAAAGGCCAAGAGAAAAAAAAAACACTCCGCACCAGGCGAGACTCGAACCCGGGCCTCCACGCTCTGAGGCCGGGTGGCATAGCCACTAAGTCGCGGGCGCCCCCAAGCAGTTTAATTGCTAGGGCAGTAACTCTGGACCCAGTTGTTGGGATCGGCTGACCATCATAGTTTGCAGTTGTGTCCATCTTTCTTATCCAATTCCCTTTTACCATTACAGTGTAGGGCCAGCACTATGAATCTGGATTTCTCTGGATCAAGATATTACGCCAAGCAGGTGATCAACCCACTAGAATATAAACAATATATTTAACTCTTTCCCGACGTATGGTTTCCGCTTGACATGGGAATACTGAAAGTGTTTTAATGGGAAAAATAGTAATGCTAGATAGACATAGTGTACATCAAATTGTTCAGTATTGAATGGAAAACACCAGGAAAGTATTTTTTTTTAAGACAAGAAGAAGAGGAAATTGAGAAAATGAAGATAAATGTTATGAGATGAGACACGCCCAAATAGGGGCGATGGGTCCGGAAAGAGTTAATATCGTTTGGTTTTAGGGCGGCCACAGACAGAATTCGAAAGATATATTTTTTTCAAAGCAAGCATAATGGGAAAAACAACTCAGTGGATGGCATGTGCGCTTTATGAAAATATTATCTCACACAAACCAGAGACGATGCCATCGAAACAAGGGGCCGTGAACTCAGTCACCACGTTCCACACTCGAGGACTAACAACCATATTATATACGGTTTTTTCCCAATCTGCCATTAGACTGTGGAACAATTTGCCACCAACCGCGGTCAGAAAACGTGACTTACAATCATTCTGGGACAGTTTGAAGATGGTCACACAATGAGCGAGCCCTTGTATCATTTGTTCAGTGTTTTCAGGTTTAGATTAGATGACTTGTATTGTGTATACCATTTTTGCGACAATACACCAGAGGTGGTCTGCAAATTAACGGAAGAAGAAGAAAAAGAAAAAGACCTTACTACAGTCTTTCCACATACATATCGGTAGAGCAAATTCGGCTCTTCATAAACATTAATTGGATTTTCTTCATTTCAGTGTGAAATACAATTCCTATATCTATCACAATCCTTTTAGAGTCACGTTGCTATTACATGAATGGTAATGAGTACTTGTTATGAATTATTCATGACCATAGACACGCATACGTCCCATACACTCATAATGTATTTACATAATATCCATATGCACGCGGTCACATTCACTCATCATAACAATGACAATATCGTCAAGTCTCGTGTGCTTGGGGTAGATACATACGTGCTGTCATTAGCCCACAGAACTGTGGACTGACTGTGGAAGAGAGAATTGTTAATTTTATGCTCTTGGCAACTGTTATAGGTCGTATCAAAGGCAGAACCTCCGGTTTATAGTCTGTCTCCGATAGGACTTGAATCCATTCAAATCCACAAATTCGAAACTCGAAACTCGAAAAAGTTCAAAGGAATAATATCCCCATGTCACCGCCGGGATTCGAACCCAGAACCTTTTGCGTGCAAGGCATTAACGCTACGATACACGCTTACCGTGGAAGAGAGAAAGACAGACACAAGGGCATGAAGAATTAGAATTGATTAATTAATCATTTTGAACTGACTGTGAAAGAGATATGGGAGAGAAGGGCCTGAGATAACGAATTATAATCAATATGAACCGATAGTGGAGGATAGATAGGAAGATAGACAATATTCATTGCTTTTATTGTAAACACCGTTCGAACACGTAAACCTTTTCAAAGTGCGATTTTAAAAAAAAATAACAGGTGTTAAGCTTCACTTTCTTTTCAACAGAGAGAGAGAGAGAGAGATCACGATACCATTATCATAGGGGTTTAAGAGTAGATCCCAGGTAAACAAGCACGGGAAATCGATTCATTGTCTGCAGTAGTTTGGTGTCGTGTTTGATTGGTACAACGATTCATTGTCTGCAGTAGTTTGGTGTCGT